>WMED01007718.1:6338-17133 GCA_019650415.1 Pipa parva
TAATCTATTATTTAAAAGTGTTATTCTCTGTATATGCTGATAAATACAGCAGCGCCTTCAACAGCTGATGGACCCAGTCCTGATGGCAAGAAGTTTCTTTCAACTGATACATTTGAAGCTCAGAATTAAGGAGTTGGGGAATTTATGGATTTGCACATTACAATTTCAAAACATGTTTCAACACAAGTGTTCAACTGGAGCCATCAAACTAGAAATCCCAACATCTCCCAACAGCTGAGGCATCTGATCAACTTAATTTTGCTTGTTATAACGCTCCCTGGGAATCTCCAACCTCTTGTGTCAATCACTACCTAGCACTTAATTTGATGTATCCTTGTAATATTTTACTTGTATTGTTTAATGCACTTTTCCCTTGTTTGTATTGTACTTGTATCGCTGAATTGTACAGCGCTGAGTAAATTTGTGGCGCTTTATAAATAAAATTATACATACATACATACATGTATAACGCATCTCAAACAAATCTTGTGTTGTAACCTAATCTTACAGTCTGTATATGTTTACATAATACATACGTATGACATCACAGAGAAACTGCTATACACACCTCACAGAACATGAAAAGGCCCCATGGGTTAACACTGGGGGGTGAGGGTATTCACTTGTTTAAAGGTGTGAATTTGCCACCTAAAGACAGTCGCGATAGGCTGCTACTGTCATAGTCACAGCTTTATAATGAGAATATTGCAGTCGCAACTTTACTATGGAGATACCGTCGCAACTTTACAATGGGGAAATTGTCGCAGTCGCGGATTTGCTATGGGAATCTGCTGTTTGAGAATTTGACACTCGAATTTGCACTTTAGTGAATAACCCCTTGAGTGTTTTCTCTCACTTTTTCACTATGGTGTCTTTGCTCACTGAATTTATATTACTTTAGGCATTATTACACAATACGTCAGTTCTCCGCCAATTAGTCACAATTGTATCCCCAATCCTTTTTGCACCTTTCTCCTTGCTAATAACGGCTACTATGGCAACCAATTTTATACCTACACGATGTTTTAGATAAGAAATCCCATGTAACGTTTACAGTTTTGAAAAAGTTTTGGTTCAATGTTCATGGAATTCGTATTAAACTGAATGTATAAATAAATCAACAACAAAAAAAAAATTGCGTTATATTTGTTTTCATATTTATACAAGCTATTAAGATATTTTAATACAGGGATGATAAAAGTTTCAAGCTTCTGTGATTATAAAATAAAGTAACCATTTGCAGACAGTCATTATTGTCAATGTTGCATGCAACACAGCAGCAATAAAATATTTAGTTGTGATGCAGTGCCACCTGCTGGTTAAAGAGAAACCATACATTTTACATAAGCTGAAAAATTGTATAACACACTGAATATGAAAACATAATTACATAGAAAAATAAAATAACTGCAGGTTAAAAGGAAAATGTAGGTCTACATTTAAAACACTAAAATTCACATAAAGTTATAAGGTAGCTGTATTCTTGTTTTGTTACCTTTCTGACATAAATGTATCAACTATTTATTCATAATAGAAATGTTCAACTGTAACTAATTTATTATAATATGCTGCTCCTTTCCATATCCATGCATTTGTACATTTGGGAAAGTACTAATATTTTACAGGTTTATCTTCCCTTGAATTCTCACCATATGAGGTCATAGCTTTCTGCACATTGCACATTAGTTCTTCTGCATCATGACATTTATAAATACCCCGAGGCTTCCATCTCCCAACCACTATTTTCAGAATCTCTCCCACAGGTTTTCAATTAGATTTTGATTGAAAGATAGTGCTTTTTCTTCCTGATATTGGACCGCTAATAATTAGCTTTTTGAATTGTGTTTCCAAGTAAACTGGCCATCTGGGGTAATTCAACTTTCTAGAGATTATTCACAAGTACAAATAGTCGCTTAAAAGTTCGAATTCCTGTCCGTTTGCCACTTCCTGAATTCTCACTGTCATGAATAAGCCCCAGTCTGACTCCGGATTATAAACTGCGTTCCAAAATAGTGGCGCAACCAGGTTTCCCCTGGACGCTCCACATTCCTGTGCAAGATTCATTTTAGCATCTTATGCCGTGACAAACTGTGAAATGGACGTGTCTCTGTAATGTTTTATTAAATATGTTTTATGACATTAATATTTAAAAACTATGTCTGTTACAATCATGAATAATTCAGCACAAACATGTGTTTTATGTATATTTATTCAGAGGAAATAATGTTCCATTAAAAAAATTATGTAAAACAAACGCATGACGGAGATACCCCGAGTCCGGTATTCACTTTATGCTTCAGCCAAATCTCTGGACATGATGTTCAGACAAGTCTTAAGAAATGGGCCTAAATTATTTCTTTATTAATTTATTCACATAAACACATTAGTAATGATTACAAAATGATTATTCTGTGAACAAAAAAGACCAATTTGGGGGCTTATTCATGAAAGTAGTGACAAATAGTCATGTATACACTAATAGTCACACGCACACGTAATACTTCTCCATATTCATGTATTCAGCAAACCCTGCAATGTGGAAAATTTGAGAGCTTACTAGTCACGGACTTACTGAGCACTTCACGCCACTTTGTGTGTTTGCGCATGGGTAATTCACCTATTTATCAGGCATCAAAGTCTGACGCAGTTACTAATTTGACAAGGCGTATTTGTGTTGCATTTTGCAAGTTTCTGGCTCTCACTGTCCGACTGACTGCGCTGCACTACGCACAAGACGGCTACTGATGTCTCTGCGCTTTCATTGTGGGAATATTTCCTTTAGTGAATAAGGCGAGAATAAGAGCGTAGCAACCCGAAGTGATGGGAATTCACTTCAACAGTCAAATTTTCACTTTGATGAATAAGCCCCAAGAACTTTGGTATCATTCTAAGGCTTGTTTCACTAAACTGATATTAACCTGTATTTTTTAAACCAGTATGATTTTAGTCAAAAAAAGCCTACTGTGCTGATTGTAACAAATTGAATAAGGGTCCTGGGAATATACCAATGTTAGATTTTGGATTTGAGAATGGATTTGATTTTAGTGTGTGGCATAATGGCATAGCGTGAGTCAGGGCTGTTTCTATAAAATTTCTACAGTGTTGTCACCTGAACCAGCCTACCATGAGCTAACTCATCCATGGAAGCCGCCATGTTATTATGGTGATCTCCATGTGCTATGGGCAGTGTGGAGGTACTGAGAGGGGAATTCACCATTCAGCGAAGTGAGCTCCGAATCCTTCGGCTCACTTCGCAAATGGTGTTATGCGCTCGCTGATGTCCTGCACGCGGACATCAGCGAGCGCATTAAAGGGATTCCAGTCTCGGCGAGACCAAAAGAGTTGCCTCGCCGAGACTGGAATCCCTTTAATGCGCTCGCTGATGTCCGCGTGCAGGACATCAGCGAGCGCATAATGCCATTTGCGAAGTGAGCTGAAGGATTCGGAGTCCACTTCGCTGAATGGTGAATTCCCCTCTGAGTTTAAAGGGGGCAGTATAGTGCTGATATAACTGCACACATACATATAAAACTGCTTTATACTAAGCCAATTGTTGACACAAATAATTAAAAAAAGGTTTAGGGAAGAAATAATACTAGTTTTTCTGAGAGCTGACATTTTCCTCCCCCCGCTCCCCCTCCTCTTTCTGTTCTGCAAGTCAGGCAACATGAGAAAAAAAGGCTGCCTGACTGCTATTGGTTAAGCAGTGTGCTGACCTTTTGGCCTCATAAATTAAGTTTGAAATGCAGGAGATTACAGAGGGAAAGCTAACTTGTGCACATGTGCTTAGTAGTAAGTAGGGAAAAAATGTCCAGGGGATGGTACCTTTTCATGGAAAACTGACCAGTACACATCACACACAAACATTTCCTGGTGCATTAGTTTATCAGTGCTGCCTACTCAATCATTCTGCTTCACATGAAACATATACTGGGTAGAAACACTTCTCACTAAGGTATAGTACTGCATATGTAATTCCCACTAATTCCCAGGATACCATCTACTTTCTGAGGTCTGTATATTCTCCCCATACTATTGTGAGTTTCCCCTGGACACTACAGATTACTCCTACAATCCAATAACATACTAGGATGTTTGAAGCATTACTAAATTGGCCCAGTCTTTGTGACTGGATAGTGAAACTTGATTGTAAGCTCCTCAGATACAGGGACTAAAGTGAATGGTTAATCTCTGTAAATGAACAATAAATAAATATGCTTATTAATGTTTTGGGTGTTAGTAGACCTTTTAAATGACTGCCCCAGATAAATTAATTCCCCTGTTAGTATTTCTTTGAAATGTTGATTTTGTTTATTGCTCCCTGACATCTTGAAGGGTCCATGGGGGCCAAATGAATCCACCAAGACACAGTCATCGGAGGAATCCATTTGGAGAAGCTCTTGTTGCTATAGGAGTGCTTGGAGAAACAAGGGAGTGCTGGGAGAAAGCTAAGTATTTAGCAATCTGCTCTCTGCTACTAAACACTGGCATTACTATGCCGATGACAGATGCACTATAATTGTATGATTTGCATCATGTTTGTGGTGGGGATAAGTATCTGGTTAGGGTTTGAGGGCTTCAGGTAGATCTGTAGACTTGGGATGGGATTGGCAAAAGTAAAACCTTTAAATTAAATCTGGCACATTTTAGTTCCTGAACTCTAAGAGTTCATTAAGGTTTGCATGTAAGCAGCAGCAGTACTTTAATAAACATCCATTTATTTCATTTTATTTTTTCTAACATAGGGGATCCACATCCTCTAAATCATTGAGCATATCTTATGTAAGAATATAGAGGGGTATTTATCAAGGGGACAATTCTTCCAGAGGTCTAGTATCCCATAGCAATGAATCAGCTGACAACATTCACAGGGAAACTAGAATTATGAAAGACAATTTCTATTGGTTGTTATGGGTTATAAATGATTGCAACTGATGATGAAACACCCAGGAAGTACTTCAAGGTCAGCGTCAGGATAACTTAGGGTTTTTCCGGACACCACAGCGGATTTGGCACTGGTCCCACCAAAGGGCAGGGTCTAAGGCAGTGATGGCTAACCTATGACACGCGTGGCAGAGGTGACCCGCTGAGACAATTTTGCTGACATACGCCATGGCACTGTTCATGCCATGCTCTCAGTAGGAGAGTTGCCCTGCCTCTGGATTTTTCTCGAAGTGACACACCACCTGAGTTATGCTTGTTTTTTTTTTATGAATTTTGACACACCGAGCTCAAAAGGTTGGCCATCACTGGTCTAAGGGATCCCTGGTCTTCACCCTAAATCCCCACAAGGGGGTATGGCCTTTACTGGAAGGGGATCCCCAGGCTGTGGGGGGAAGTCACCCACTAGTGGTGTAGAGCTGGTAATGAAGGAGTAGGAGGGAACTTTCAGAATCGGAATCACCAAAAGCCAAGTACACAAGGAGTCCGAGACCAAATTGGAGATGAGCAGACTGCAATAGGAAACACATCAGGGAGAACGGGATAGCAGCAGGCAAAAACCCCTGAATCACAAGGCGAAATGAGAATGCAGCAGAATCTTCGCACAATAAACAGATCTGGATTAGGTAACAGGACACAGGAAGTAAGACTTATAATCAGGCATTGAGACAGTCAGCCTGCAATGTATATATATATATATATATATATATATATATATATATATATATATATAGGTAAAGCCTAGCGGAGATTGACTGGCAACAAGCTACCAGATGGGAGTAAACGAGCCTCAGCTTTGACTCATCTCAACTTTACTCCATTCTGCCCTAATCCCATCCTGTTTCATCCTGCCCCTGCCCGTCATATTCCCACAATTCCCCTCTCTAATTTACCCTAAAATACCTATGACTCTGACCGTGCATTTTATTTATAAAGCGACACAAATTTATACTGCACTGTACAATTCAGCAATACAAATATAATACAGACATGGGAAATGTGCATTACTCAATACAAGTGAGTAACCTACAATTGTTAAGTCACTTTAAGTGCCGGGTTGTTATTGACACAAGAGAATGGAGGTCCCTGCCCTGTAGAGCTTACAATCTAAGTGGTGTATAACATTCTTCCTCCATCAATATCCATCTGACTCAGGATGGTAGGAGTTGTAGCTCTTTACTGTCGAGGTGTTGAAATTCAGGCTACTCTATCATTCAGGTTCATTAAATGGTGGCGCCATCTATTGCAAATCCACAAAAACAATGAACCCAACTCCATCAAAATCAGTAAGTTCTTGTACTCTCCAGAGCTGCATTCAGTTCTCCACTGAGAAGTGTGGGTGCACCGGGAGGCCCCCCCCCCTCCCCCTCACTGTCTGACATCATGTGAAGTATGATGTCATGTGCAAGACTGGCTCACAGGAGAAGTAGGAGCCTAGGGTGGCCTATCCAGCAGACACACATAGGAATTTTCCTGGTAGGCCAGTCCAAAACTGGCTACATTATGTACAAAGCACCCTAATCTCTACTAAGGGACCCAGACATAGCCCCATGCTATAAAATCATATTTTTAAGCATGCAGTTGGAGGACAAATTTGGCCTAACCACATGCCCCCTTTTGGCGCTACTGTGTCTTAATCCATCTCTGCTTACATTGGACCTAACAATACTTAGAGCTAACGGTTTCATTTTATTCCTCAGAATATTTCTTTTATTACATAGCAGCTCCAACCTGCTCCAAACGAAGAGTCAAAATTAATTACATCTGTCACTTCCCCCGCTCTGATTCCTCCCCTCGGCTGATCTTTTCCTGGGAACCGTGTTTTTTTTCATAGAGACGTTCTGCACGCATCTAGATCACACCGTTCATTTTCAGCATATTGCAGCTCGTAATCAGCTTGTAATAGTTTATATGATTGCGCTGCGCGGCATCGATAAACACCGTGTCAAACTGCTCGCCTGAAGCAGACAACTCCTGTAAGACAACAAACAGAAGTGGAATACAGATGTATTCCGGGATTAAAGTGTGAAAATGAATCCAGACGAGTGATAATAGACCAGCCTCAGGTATATCTCAAGCAGAACAAATTATAGAAAAAAAAAATGCACCAAATGTATTGAAAAAAACAAATTTAGATATCTGAAAAAACAAAACAGATTTTTTTTTTTACTCCAAGCATAACAAAAAAAAAAAAAAGGAGCGGATAATCACACAGAGAACATGCGTTGCATTTATTATTAAGAGCGGTTTGCCTTGTGCAAGTAAAACCTGATCCAGCGTGGATTTTAATCTTGGGTTATAATGAGGCAGGCGTTGGGCATTTTGGGGACGTTACTCAATAAACCATTTAGCGATAATTAATTTAAATCCTACTGAGCTTATGTACAATTATCTGTGTAAAAAAAGCCAATCTTATAGAGTTAACGGGGGTCCCGTGAAATAAAGCCCCACATTATGGCTGTCAATAAACCTCTGTCATAAACCAGTCATTACAAGATGGATTGGCTTCTTGTTTAACCTCTGTAATCACCACCCTCTGCTCTATTACATAATCTGGCTTCCATCTTGTTTATATTATTGTCTGAGTTCAGGCCATTGCTTGGGGCTGCTGGACTAGACAACCACCCAGCCAATCACTCAGCCCTCCAGGATATCCAAGTCACCCGTCTTGCTAGCACCGGAACTGGGTTCAGTTGTATGTAATGATGGGGTCAGTTTATCTCATTAAGCTCCTGGGTTGGGTAACCCAACTTTCAGTGTAGGCTGTCCTGTGTATGTTACCGAATTGTCCCAAGTTACTTATTACCTTCTGATTATACAGTTTGTTACACATGCCCCTTTCCAGCAATACTCTGATTCTGCTAATCATACACTTGGGTTGTGTAATTGTATGTATGTATGTATAATTTTATTTATAAAGTGTAATTGATTCATTGTTGTATATCCATAAATTTAAAAGGTTGTCTACCTGTACATTGGAATAAAGAATTGAACAACTCTGAGTCCAATCAGAACCCTGCAACATTCATATCAGAAAAGTCAAATGGGAAAAAGTGCAATCAGAAGTCCTTAAATGAATATACATTGAATACACTTTATAATTAACTATACATGTCTTTACATTGCCGGACTGGGGCACCTTGGGCCCACTATTGAACCCACAGCTAAGGGTACCCCCAACTCTTTATGGGCGAAATTTATTAAACTCGGAAAAGCGAAATTGGGCTTTATTCCCGTGAGATATCGGATGTTTCTCGCGAGATTTTCTTCGATCGATATTTACCAACAGAAACTTTCGATCGAGTTTTTAGATCTCGATTTTTCGAAAAAAAAAGGCAGCTGTACCACTAATGTAAAGTATGGCTACCTTCCCATCAAAAAACTCACACGAACAGCCGAGACGTTCTCGGGATAAACTCGGAAAAGAGAAATCGGGCTTTTCCGAGTTTAATAAATTTTCCCCAATTTAAGAATCACATCAGACATGTTAAAATTGCAGTAAAGTGCCCCCCACAATAAACAAACACTTTGTAGTCCCCTCATCTTTGATTAAGTGCCCTCCCTACCAACAATGCTAATTATAACCCCCTACCCATTTGCTGGGCTCTCTCTCATTTCAAGCCCAGGGGTAGCCACACATAATGTAAAAAGATGGACCAAGAGCATCTCAGGTATCCCACAAGAGGAGTGACTAAAGAGGATGTTAACCCCAACCGGAAGGACTATGAATTCCCCTTTTAAATGCCTTATGATTTCAATGAAGTGTGTTAGTTTATTATTTTAAGATACTTCCATTTTTACGTTGTTGGTCCTTTTGATCTCAGTTATAAGTATGTTTTATATGAAGTGTAATGGAAAGCAGTGGAGCTGTATCTGTACGGAGTATGCATTTTCTTCCATACCTGCATGGATTACCTCTAGGCAGGCATATTTTCCTCACACAGTATATACATTTTTTTTAGGTGAATTACCTAGTGCAGGAGACAGCAAACTTTGTAGAGGAGGGAGCCATTTCGCACTCTCCTGATCACATGACCTGTCAACGACCAAACAGAAGAGGTGTCAGAGGTCATGGGCAGGGCTAGGGAGATTTGTTCTAAGCCACAACAAGGTGTTTGAAGCCGCACTTAGCCAACCCCTGACCGGCATTGAGTCAAGGAATTAAATTGTTAGCTACAATGGAGCATAAACTGACATCAGTGTATCAATATACTGTACACAGTAACGGATTCAACATGTCCATAATAATAAAAAATATATCTATAGAAATACTGTATATATATTATTACAATATTGGTTTGAAATAATTGCCATAGAAATCCAAACGAGATATTTTACATTGGGTTTTACTTATCCTTTATGGGTCCAGTCACACGGTCAACAGCGACCGCTGCGATTTTTTTCTCCAAGGTAATTTTCCTTCTGAATTGTGCAGTTATTAAATTAATTGTTATGCACTGTGCTTGCTCAGAATTGCATTTTTTTTTCATGGTGCAACCAACCAACTGACTAATTCTGTTCACTTGGGAGAAAAAAAATTGATGTTCTTATGAGAGAGCATAGAATGGTTTTCCTCGTTAGCAAATGCTACTCATGCACACGCAATATATATATATTGTAAGCTGAGCTCCTCAACGTTAACTGATTGTAAAGGAATCATGATCATTTCCAAAACGTTAGCCGTACAGGCTCTCTGCAAATATGATCTATAATATGATTTATTAAAGGGCAGGTAAAGCCACAGCCTGTGCCTAGCTAAATCAGTCCTATCAAGCAAGCCAGGGGGCTTATCCTACAGACAACTGACCAATAATGAAATGAAGAGTGTAGCACCACCAGAGACTTAGGACACCTAAGCATGTGAAAATCACACCGAGCCTTTTAGTGCAGATTACACATCAGTGCCAGGTCAGAGTGTGGACCTATCAGTGCATCTTATACATCAGTGCTAAGTCAAGGGCCAAGGGGGTGATCTAAACACCCCCTGATCTCTTCTGCTGGAGTTCTCTGTTTCAGTGAGAAGATGAGGACTCTAATGCTTGCTTGCATTTAACCTGCCTGTGACTTTAACTCGTCTTTAAATTTTGTCTAAAGCCTAACATTTGTATACAGAATGGGTCCCTTTAAATGTAGCAGAATACAGTATCCAGCGGCGTTGATGGCTGAGAGAAATGGCTCTCCGCTATGTAAATTAATAAGAAGAACAATAGTTACATTTGTGGTTTTTAAACAAAATGGCAGATTTAAAAGGTGGACATTTGTAATTTCAGAGGTCTGCGCCGTCGGCTATTTCAAGAGAGCAAAAAATAAAAAACCTTTTTTTTCTTTTCGTTTTTTTTTTTTTTGTAAGTTCAGGAAGTATCTCGAAGGTAATTTTCACTAAGGTCAAGCAAAATCCAGGTCTCTTAGAGCACAGCTAAAAGCTAATTTTATGTTGAAATAAAAAGTCTAATGCAGCAGATGCATATTCACCAAGTCAAACCGAAGGAGCTCAAATTAACCATAAAATGATCAGGTTTTTATCTGGGTCAAAAACAGAAGAGAAGGAAGAGGTGAAAAAAAAAAAAAAAAAGATATTAGCATTAAGAAAATGGAATGCGAATGTTAAAAGTACGCTGCTTTGCACTTTCCTATCTCCCATCAGTTCCTAGAATGATTTCAACTGACAAATCATGAACAACAGAACAGAAAGACAATTTTAACACCCTGGAGACAGTTAATGGGAAGAATGATTGCTGGTATAAAGAGGTTTGTAACTAATGGCATTAGGGGAATGTGACACCACCATTTAATACCCACTGATAGTAGAACATTTTCATTTCAATACAACTGATTCATTTGCTTTACGCCCTTA
>WMED01007719.1:0-17426 GCA_019650415.1 Pipa parva
TTTTTATTTACGATTTACACAACGTGCCAACTTTTCTGATTTTGGGGTTTGTAGAAGGAATACAACGAAAAGGTGGGAAAATTGGTATGGTAGAAAGAAGATACAGTGACTGTGAAAGAGGACATATAAGATGACATATGTGATGCAGAGATATTATGATAGAGATAAATACTGCAATAAAAAACAACTATACTAACTATAGGTATTATATACATCAAATAACAGAGAAGTTGGAAATTCAAATTTCCTACACAAAAGAGATGGTGGTAATGGGGGATTTGAATTACCCTAAAATAAGCAAAGGGGAAAATAGTTTTAACCACATTGCAGAAACATATTATGTGCCAGTGCATAGAAAAGAAGCACTGTTAGACCCCCTTAATTCTAACAATGAAGAGGCTTATTACTAATATTCACATGGGGAAAACCTTGGAAAACAGTGACCATAACCTGATATAATTTTAGTTTAATGACTAAAAGAGAATAGAAGCTTGTAGGGCCCAAATTTCTTAATTTTCTTACGGTGAAGGTGAACCGCGATACATAGATTAGGGGAAACTGATGTCCTCAAAATCACAGAAACAAATGGCAGTTTGAAATCAATTTTGTGTAGAATGTATTGCCTTGGAAAAACTAATATAAAATGCTGAAACAAATACCAATGTAGCATTCTTACAGTGTAAAAAAGTGATATTTGACAAAAAAAAAGAAATATAAATCAGAGGGTACACTTTTTCTTTTGAAAATTATAAAATGCTAACATTTTCAAAGAAGAAATCAAACAGACACAATGAAAGGCAGGTTGCTACAGAAAGTAAGAAAAATGTTTAAAAAATGATTGAATGCTGCGAAAGGACAAGGTCTGAGCGGGTAGGTAGTCTGGGAAATGAGAACTCCATGTTGGTCACTGAGGAAAGGGAAAAAGCAGACTTACTGAATGCCTTTTGCAACTCTGTGTATAAATTGAATAATGGGAAAATTGCATTAACAGAAATGTGGATTTGATCAAAAAAAGAAATAAGGCAAATTAGATTTAAATAAATCACCAGAACCTTCTCCTCTTAAAATTTGAAGAAAAGGCATCCAAGTTTTCCCCAAATAACTATAAACCTGTAATTCTCACTTTTATTTTGGGTAAATACTTCAGATGGTTTTAAGGAATCATATACATAGGAATATATGAAGGGAAAATATGTTAGTAGTGATAATCAGCATTGGATTTATAAATCCCGGAAGTTGCCAAACAAATATAATTTCCTGTGAAGTAGTAAGTAGAACCTTAGAGTAGAGGCTGTGTATTATATTGTTGGCGTTTGTTCCACACGAATCCTTGTTTGTATAATGCAGTTTGCAAGAGGACTGAAAGCTGGCTAAAAGACAGTCTCCAGAGAGTTGTGGTAAATGATTGTTGCTCTAAATAAGGAGAAGTTATCCCACGGCTCCAGAGCTACATGTGGCTCTCAGCCTTGTTTTTGTGGCTCCCTTTGGGCTTGATTGACAAAAGAAAAAAAACAATAACAGTTACTTATTAATTTAATTTTTATTTATTTTATTTCAGTTTTCTTTTCTGGATTCTGTTGTTGTAACAGATAAAATGAAAAAAAGAAGTTATATATATTACAAGCTGCTCCAGATTATTTTTCTTTAGTGGAAGAGGGGCAAAATGTCTCTTTTGATAGTAAAGGTTGCCAATCCCTGCTTTAAGTGGTCCACTGCTATAAGTAGCACACCCCAGGGCATTGTTTTAGGAGCATTACTGTTTACCTTAAATAAATTATATTAATGATACTATCAAGGATCCAGGGAATACCCACGGGACTGGATAGCCGCTAGAGGAAATATAGCATATTCAGAGCCCATTAAGCCTCTAAAATCACTACTACTACTATATCCTACTGGACATAAACACATAGGGAAACTGGTGCGAAGTGTTACAAACCTGGAGGCATTAAGATGTACTGTGATAAAAAGAGCAGGAAAACACACAGGAACATGGGTAATACACCTCTGGAGGAACTAGGCATAAAAAAGAGCAAAAACCAGAGTCTTGAAAACTCATAGTGACTTAGCGGTTAAGGAGGATCCTCTCTACCACAGTGGGAGTTGGCACTGAGGCATTCTAAGTAGGCCCTGGTCTTCACCCTGAAACCCCTGAAAGGGGGGTATGGCCCCCTTTAACTCCCCCCCCCCCCCCCCCCCCCCCCCCCCACTGGTGGCAGCTGGATATGAATCCCGTGGGAAATTTTGTGGAGATCTGGATCAGCTGAACTCACACACTGGACTGTAACTCATGGAACCCCTTTGAAGCAGCTCAGGGACAGAAGATCCTCTTATGGAAACAAATAGGGGAAATTTAGGTCTGGTTCTTATGAGAAATATTTTGATAAGCTGTTGAATTTCAGGACAACAGAAAGGAGATGTGAGCAAACTCTGAGGCTGGAGAAAAAAAAACAGAATATCTTTCAAAGGAATTCATTCTAGCAAAATCCATGGAGAACTTCCAAAAGGTTTGGATAGTTATTACAAAAAAAAGATAACATTAGGGATTATTTAAATCAGTAGTAGAACTGGTAGCATGTTGAACCAATCAGATTGCCACTGGGGATCACTAAGGAATTTTTTCTCATTTTTAACCAAATTTGGACCAAGCTTTAAATGTTTTTTTTTGGCCTACATTCAAGCTGTGGATCATTTTTTTTAGGTTGAACTTGATGGACTTCTTCAACCTTACTAACTATGTAACCATGTAACTATATATCTATGAAAACTGATCTCTATGGAAACTTTTGTAATCAAAAGCATCTGTGAAAAGTTCATGTGCAAAATGAATATTTTCAGCATTGTAGTTATAGCTGTCAATTTTAAATATTTTCCATTCATGAACAAAAATAAATAAATACATATAACATTGTATTGGTTCTGGTGTTTATCGTATGTATTTTATTGCATATCCTCCACAAGCCACTATTTTAGTTGTTACCTAGAAAACCTGGAAGTAAACTAGGCCCAGAGCCATTGTCAGTTACATTGCAAACATACAGCCTAATTCTAGGTTTCAATGTTAATCTTCAGTATTGACTTAATTCAAAAAGCTTTTATTGCTGTGTCGAAAGTCATTTACAATACATTTTTTTATCTAATGTAAATCAGCAGAAACCTTAATTAATATCCCCCAATTTATGCATTAACGCCTTAGGAAATACTAGTGTGGCTCAAGACTTCCTATTCAGAAACTGGGAAAATGAAAGAGTAACTAAAGCTTGTTTTATCTAGGGGTGATTAATAAGGTGAAGAGAGAGATATTTACTGATTGGGGTTTTACTCTCCAGGGTAGTCTCCTGCTGTCCCTATCAAGCCAATGTCTTCTGTCACAGAGCATATGACAGCAGGAGGCAGCCCTGTAGAGTAAAACCCAAATCAATAAGTACCTGCCCCCTTAAGAATCACCCCTAGATAAATCAAGATTTATTTCCCCTTTAAGAGTAATGGCCCTAAAGGTAAAATCATCTAGTAAATGAAAATGTACCTATGGCCTGAGAATTGGCCATATTGTGTATGACATTATAAAAGGTTATATTGTTTCATTTCTTTTCTTATACTTTTTGTAGATCAAGGGGGCTATGCCTATTTGTATTATAAATTACATAAAATCAGGGAAATTTATCAATGGCAATCAACCTATATGTATCATAATGAGCATTTATGTTTTTATGTTCTTCTCATATACATAGCACAAAAGTTGTTTAAGCCGTATTAGTCCAGTTGAATTGTAAATAAATAAACAAATAAAGCTTCATATAATACTACAGTATTCATCTTTCATACTTCTCAATACATGGCACCCCAGACCTCTCCTCAGTATGGCTCCCTTGAAAAACTCTCTTGGTGGGTAGCAATTTTCTTTATTTCTTTTTCTACTTTATGAAAGCGATTTCATAATCACTTACTAGGTTATCTTGCTGTTTACATTACAATTATTTCTTGTGGGTATTATTAGTACCACCAAGGCCTTTGTAATACAGTATATGCCATGTTGAGGAAAACTAAACCATGTTAATTAGATGAAAATATAATTTTGACTGATGTCGCAGTAGTGTTTTTAAAAGTAGTATGTGTTTATTCTCTTGTTGGGAAAGAGGATTATCCAAGGAGTTAATTGAGTTAAGCATTTGTATCTGTAACTGAATGAAGCATTTACAAAGTTACTGAATTAGTTGAATAGGGATTGTGGAACAGATTGCAGAATAATCTATAAGACGTTCTAAGGAAAAGACCAGATAACCTCTAGACACATGGATCCTTTCAGAAAGGATGACTAGCAGGATGCAAATGTTACTGAACAGCTTGCATTGATTTGGATTATGTAGAAATATGGAAGAAAATAAACATATATGTACTAAGAAAACATTTGTAATATTGGGGATCATTTCAATTTTTATACCTTATGTAGGTCATATACACAATGGAAATATCTGTTTTTAATCATGTCTCTGGAATGAAGTCAGAAGTCTTTTTTTATGTTGTATTGAGGTAATTCACAATAAAACTAGGGAATAACAGTTTCCAGTGTTTGTTTTAAACATCTATAGGGTGCTTGTGGTGTAAATGGTGAGAGACAGGGGACAAGCAGAGTTGAAAGGGAGAAAAAAGACAGTACAGGGACAATGTATATGAAGGCAGCAATATCAGTCAAGGTCTAGGTTTTATGGGTAGTGCAGTAGCTCAGTGGTTAGCACTGCTGCCTTGTAGTGCTGAGTTCAATTCCACCCTGGACTTCATCTATATGGAGTTTATATGTTTTCCCCATACTTGTGGGGATTTTCCCCAGGAACTCCGGTTTCCTTCCACAATCCAAAAACATACATCTGTGTGTGACTGAATAGGGAAACTAGATTGTAAGCTCCGCAGGGCAGGGACTGAAGTGAATGATTAATCTCTCTGTAAAGTGCTGCGTTAATATCTCAGCACTAAGATAAAATAAAAATACAGCATCATTATCAATCCAATGAGTAAACACACCTGAAAATGTCAATGGTATTCACTATAATATTTATAATATTCAGGGATAGTGTAAATGTATTCTGTTGTGAGTGTAATATGGTCTGATTGCACAAACTAAAGAGTGCAGTGGGGAGTGGAAGACAGGGGATGAGAGTTTACACACAAATGGGGGTTATCATGTAATCAATTACATTGCTGATTGATACATTATTCATCACTTAACTTTTCAGACTCTGTTTTGCATTTTGGAATTGTAAAAGCTTTATTTTTTTTCCGGACAGGACACGACACCATTGCAATAAAAAATGTTGTGTTTTTTTTTTTGTCCATGTTCATTCTTCTATTATATCACAGCTTGCCATTGGCTCTTCATTATCACACTCATAATCAGCATTATAGTCCATCCCACCATTTATAATTAGTTACGGTTTTTTTTCAGCATAAAGACTTGAATCCAAGTCAGTACAATGTTAGATAATTATCATAACTATCAAGGCTTTTGGGGGAGTTAGTTTATGAGACAAGAAATGCAGCTATGGATAGATACTAATATCTATTATTATTAGCAATATTTTCTAACACTATCTCAGACTGTAGGCCCTTGACCATTGAGGATGATCCCCTTGAACTCTCTGTTGGCCTGATTCTGTATGCATCTCAATCTGGATCAAATTTTTATTTTTCCTGACTATCATTTAGAGGGTTATATTTATATCCACTAAGGCATCAAGACATTTTCACAATGAATACTAGAAATGCCGTCAAGTATGCTATGTTCTCCTCATGTCCCATTTAGACTGTAAGCTCTACGGGGCAGGGACCTCCACCCTCTTGTGCCAACTACAACCTAGCACCTAAAGTGAAGTATTCTTGTGATATTATACTTGTATTATATAATGTAGTTTTGCCATGGCTGTATTATATTTGTATGGCTGAATTGTACAGCGCTTTATAAATAAAATTACACATACATGGGCAGCGTGGTGGCTCAGTGTTTATCACTGCTTGCAGCGCTGAGTTCCTAGGTTCAATTCCACCCTGGACTTCATCTGCATGGAGTACTTTTGTTCTCCCCACACTTGCGTGGGTTTCCTGCAGGCACTACGGTTTCCTCCCACAATCCAAAAACATTCATCTGTGTGTGTGCGTGTGTGTGTGTAACAAAATAGGGAAACTAGATTGTAAGCTCCATGGGGCAGGGACTGAAGTGAATGATGAATCTCTGTAAAGCGCTGCATAAAATAGTAGCGCTATATAAGAATGAATAAATAATAATAATAATAATAATACATGCATACACATATGTCTCTAAAATGCTTGGCACCAGCTTATATAATTTAGAATTCCCAAAACAGTATGATAAAGGCAAGGAATTTTCTATAGATGTCAATGCCCTGCCTTTATTCTACTGTTTGGGTATTTGTTTTAATCCCAGGTCATCAGGGTTTTGGAAAAACTATATTATCACCATTTCAAGAAACTCTTATCCAATATTAAGCTGGAAAATGGTATCAACAGTCTGCTAGCCTTTATATATTTCAGTAGCTGAAAGTGTCCTAGTGAGCTGAATCAAATGGAATCCACAGCAGAGGATATGGATAGAATACCTGAATTGGGGATGTTGCCAAGGCACAGCGCCTTTTTATTAGCAATGTAAATATGTTTAGGATGCTGTAGTATAAGACTAGGTTTTTAGGGCTGATTGTTACCCAACCAAATAGAGACTGGCGCATGTATATGTTTGTATGAATGTATATATGTTTTATACAGAACTGCTAGATTATGCACAGCCTAAATGCTACAATCATAATAATACAATAAACCAGTTTGGATCCTATCTATGATTCTGTTTGGAAACTTCTCCCTCAGGGAGCATCCAGGTTTATATAAATAAACATTTGGTCTCAGGGTCTTCGTGGGCATAGTAATTGGCCTCCATTGCTGGTTCATGGGCATGGGCAAGGGCTTCATTTAACTATACTGGATAGACTTTGCAGGTGGGGAAAATACATAAATAAGGTCCCTTTACCCCTAAACTTAGGAAGTAATTCCCATGTTAGGGAGTCTTTTAAGATGGATGATAATTATGAAACAGTTATTTTTCCCCCCTTTTCCACTTACAGGTCTGTTTGGCACAGATGCAGTTTCCAGACACGTCATGGAAATGGGAAAAGCGAGAAAGTATCATTTCAAAAATATTTTCCAGCCTAAAAGCTGTATGTTTTTCATATTGTCTGACAACTTTTTACCGACTCATTTCCTAGAGGGGATTAAAATTTGTATTTACAAATCTTGAAACGTGAGTAAATAAAAATCTGTCAATCAAAGGGATTTTATCAAGAGAAAGAATGTTTTTGTTGGTGACATAAAACAATTTATACTACATAGTGAAGCGATTTAGCATTGGAAAAATGGAATTACTTAAATTCTAAAATAAAAACTGGAATACTTTGTAACAAAAAGACAGACTAACACAGACTATATTAACATAAACAAACCATTGCTTAGATTACCACTGCAAAGAACACATTTACTTTAATTATGGATAACTTACAGTGGTGCATTTATGTTGATAGATTTGTCATGAATCTTTGTAAGTGATAATATTGGACATTGAGATTGTCACATATGCTTTTAAGAGATGGCACTGTGCAAATAACTGGAAATACCATCATGAAGTACAGATAACCAAAAAAATTATTAGAATCAAATATGTTTAAAGAAACAACTAGAAATTATCACACCTGCACTCAAAAACTTCCATATATCAGATATGCTGAAACCACACTAAAGTATAACAGGTGTGCATAGTATTGTTACATGTGGCCACAAGTACCTTAAAAGCATAATTTTATAGAACACAACATTAAAATATGTGAAACACCATACTACTAAAAATACATATATAACTAGGGGTGTCCCCACTAGTTACACCAATAACCAGGCATAGCAAACATGTAATTACAATATATATATTTTATATCAACATGAAAAAATAATGGTCATTTAAAGGGAACTATTAAAGGGAAATCGCATAGTCATTAAAGGTGCATTCATTCAAGCATAAACAATTTTGCTTTTAAGGTACATTTTGGCTACATGTGAACGTACTTATACACACCTGTTATATATATCTGAAGTATGGAAGTTTTTTAGCATAATTATGATATTTCCACATCTAGAAGGTCCAAATACATTTCTCTGAAATTATATGTCAAAAAATCACAACATCGCTCATCAGATCAAATTTTATCCATTAAAATGAAATAGCTGCACATATATTTAATCCAAAAATGTGGTTTTTATAACAAAATGTACCTGGAAAGTCTTAACTATACATCTTTACTACCAAGGATTTGTTTACAATCTCAAAAGCCCTTATATAACAATCCATTATTAGCTCCAAATTAGGTTGCAGATGAAATGTTTAGCTTCACACCTTTGAATTATGGTTATACTCCATTTCTTACCAATATTAAATACTTAAGGCAAAATTTAATAAGGTCAGAAAGACTTTATTAATGGCTACCTCTCTATCGAAAAATATCGAAAAATTGAGATTGGAAGAATTTTCACAATAAGCTCACAGGAACAACGTGAGATTGTGCACAATAAACTTGGAAAGATTGAGAGTGGTCTTTCTGATTTAATTAAATTTCGCCCTACTAGAGTGTTTAGCCATAAGTATGCTTTAATAGGTAATTGCTATTAATGTGGCATTACCGCCACCTAGAGGAGTTTTGTATTAATGTAGAAGTCATATGATTCCTGTTGCTATAACTGGAAAACAGATTCCCCAGTCTATAAATAAAAGTGTTCCAGAAGTAGGCAGTGTCTTTAGTTCCAGGCCCTGCTACAGGCTGGTCTATAGTCCCATGGCCTTCCCCAGAGGGGGTGAAGGATTCCTGTAAAAGAAAAAGGGTAGTGGTCTCTCTTAGGATCTCAGCAAAGCATCTTAAAAGGAGTAAAAGGGCTTTAGGGGATATCCTGTAAGACTGGAGGTGCCTGGACACCCTAGGCATTGTTGGACCTCAGAACAGCAATTTGATCCCTATGTTTATGTCCAGAGGATGGAATGCCCACACTAAGGAGTGAGAGCAGCTCCTGGATCCTATTGTACATCAGAGGGGGTAACTATGTACTGAATGCATATGAATATGAAGATGTCCATATATATATATGTAAATAAACAGTTCCTGTTGTGTGAAAGAATCTCTGGAGCCCTTTATTTGAAGCAAGAGGTACAGGCATTACTCCTAATGTAAGTGGGCCCTATGAGCCTGAGATGACTGAGTGAGCTGTGGGTGTGTTTCTCCGAATGGAGGAATATAATAGCTAAATAAGTTAAAAATAACATTACAGTTATTTTCCAACCTAATGTAACTTTATTGCTGCCAATGTATGATCTGGTTCGTGTCTTATTAGAGTCCCCAATGTAATAATGACAATTTTTTTACTAGAGTGTTTTGTTTTCTGTTCATTTTTTTTCTATTATTTTCTTAAAGACCATGAATTACTTTAACAGTAATAAAACGAAGACATAAGACATAATACTTTATCTGCAAATGCACAAATGAGATAGGGGATTCTGGGACTCTGGTCTTTTTATCACAGATTCTGAACTAGCACTTTCTAACATCAGGGACTCCAGGCTAAGATGAGCTGTAGCTGAACTAAGTCCCTTGATATAAATATGTGCATGATGACACATATTATCTGCTCCAGTTTCAACTCAAAAGAAGAGTATTGAGGTATTATATGATAAATATGCATTTTACCACTCAGTTTCAACTACAATTTCTGCAACACCAACTCCATATATTAAAAAAAAAAGAATACAGTGTTCCTTGTTTTGTGAAGTTAAGCACCTCACCCAGTGAACAGGCTGTCTTGTCTAGTGCCTATTATTTTTATTTTCAGAAGCACATACAAGTGATTAGTAACAGCAGTGTTGTGTTGCCTTCTGCAAGCTAAAAATGTCTTAGAAAAATCTCAAGCAACCCTGAAAAGAACATGTACAATGCAGCACACAGAACCAAGTGGAAAACATCAAAGAGCGCCTTCATGCAGATGTTTCATGCAGAAAAAAATGAGGTCAGGACTACTTCTACTTCAGTTTCTGCCAGACTAGTTAGAAAGCTACCAGTGCATTCCTAATGAATAGCTTCTAGGGCATGATTTTTTTTTTCTTTTCTTAATCTATCACAAACTGCTTTAACAAGACAAAATATTGCTTCTTTTAAACTCTATTTAATACAGCTTTTTTTTTTTAAAGAACAGTATATAACAAAGAGCTAATCTGATTTCAGAAATAAAGCAAAATAATATTTTCAGAAATGCTGTAATTTACGTAAGGTTCTGAGATTGGTTTGCAAAAAAAACCAAAATCTAAAGATAACGAGGCTTAGATCCTCAATTTATGCAGTTACAAGAAAACGCAATATTCTGTTTTTGTTAGGAGAAAAAACTATATTTTGCTCTACAATAAAACTCATTAGACTATAGAAGACTCATGACAATTTGCATGAATCTGTAATCCCTATAAATTACCCTTTTGAAAAACAAGCATTAATTTGTAGTTTATATTATTACAAGTTGTTTGAATCCACTGGAACTATATAAAGCATGCTATACTGTGCTATATGGAAAGGCAATCTACACAAAACACAGAGAAATTAAAATATGAATAATTCTTTGTCATATCATTACGTTACACCATATTTGGTTGATGCAGAAAATGACCTTTCTGTTTTTTACCATTAGCATAACTGAACATTTCAGGTAGATTCCATCAAAGGTAAGGTAATTAAAGAAATAGGCAAACTACAATACCAAGAAAGATGATCAAGATTGGAGATATTTAGTCTAGAAAAAAATATGATAAATCTTTTAATAAGGGGTGACCTCATAACCATGTATACATACGTATATCAGGGGTCAGTACAGAGATCTTTCCCATGATTTATTTATACCAAGAACTGTAAGAATAACAAGGGAGCATCCTCTACGTTTAGATGAAAGAAGGTTTCTGCATCTACATAGAAGGGGATTTTTTACTGTAAGAGCAGTGAGGCTATAGAATTCTTCACCTAAGGAAGTTGTTATGGTTCATTCAATAAAAAGTTCAAACGTTGCCTGGATGCCTTCCTTGACTGTAGGGATATTACAAGTTATTGGTATTAGAAATCTGGATGTGGGTTGCCGATCTAGGCAATTATTCTGATATTTGGAGACAATAGAGCATTTTATTCTCTAAGATGAGAATAATTAGAATAATTGGCTTTTTGCTTTTTTTTTTATTTTGCCTTCCTCTGGATCAACATTTCAGGATAACAGGCTGAACTGGATGGGTTGGTGTCTTTTGTCGACCTAATAAAATTTGTTACTATGTTTTGCCCTTCATAATATTTACACCCCTTTATACACAAAGGATCGGTCCATAGTTGTGTCATTGACTATTTATACACTTCACACTAGTAATGTCATGTGGAATTGCATTTAGTGCAGAATGCCTTTAGTGCTCTCCTATATTTGCATGCACATGTTTTAACTTATGTAGTGAATCATTCATGTGCTGGAGCAGTCTTTAGGGTTTAACACACAACAAACAGCGAGATTCTTTTGTATTCAATGTTTATTAAAGGGGAAAAATGAACTTAAAACACAGCCTTTCTTTGGCAAAAAAAGTCACTTCACAAATAGCAATTTTCACAGGAAAAAGTCCTTGGTCAAAAACACAGTGGGTAACTGCACCCCATACAGATTTTGGTAGCAAAAACAGAGTACCTTCCCTACTCCTGGGTTGCCTCCTTGGGGTTTTACTGGGCTGCAAAGCCAAGTTGTTTAGCAGAATCTTTAACCAGTAGTTTCTCTCACATGGATTTTCAGCCTCAGGCACAGAATCAACTTTTCAGACTTCCAACTCCAACTACAGCCAACTTACTCTCCCAGCTGCCTTTTAATTAGGCTCTAGCCTGCAGCTGGGATGATTTACAAAATCTGGACTGACCTCCAGAAGTATGTCCACATAATTGGGGCAAAATATCTCCCCTCAAATACAACACCCTCACAATTAATATGTCACAAAGCTGTTTCACACTTGTTGTATAACTCCTGAATGCTGTCTAAGAAACAGACACAAATCTCTAAACAAATCCATGATTTAAGTTAGTACTAAAATGACAAAGCTGAAGAAATGCTTACATTGATTAAATATGGTTAGGTTCTCCACATACTCTAGGAATTTAATTAATATTGAATTGCTGGGAATAATCAGAGGAATGAGTGGCTTCTTCTTGATGCAATGCTATTTTCCTGAAAACCCATAAAAGCCAGAAGGTATAGTGCACAGTTGCTGCAGCACATCAAGGACTTTCCATGTTTGCTGATTGCCTGAGGACCTTATCAGCTGTAATTAGGCATGTGAAGATGGAAGTAAAAAAGACCACTGATTATGTCTATGTAGTATCTCAGAAACTGATGTTTTGCATCTGTGAGTATAAAAAGGGAGCTGAGAGTAAAATGTCAACCAATCAATTAGAAATTTTAACAGTGAAAGAAAAAAAAGAAAAATGTGTGTGAAGCAGATGGGCTTCAACAGTGATTTTGAAAATATGGTTGATTAACATTCTATTTAAAAAGTGTCCATTGTTCTGTTTCTACAAAAAGGGAAGGATGAAGTACTTTTCCTAGAGACCTGTAGAGGAATCATTAGGTGTTCAGCCTGTTCAGTGCTATTAGGCCATTAAAAGAACAGTAACACCAAATATGAAAACAATCTCCAATGGATTGGCATGACAATTAATCAAATACATCACTTGTAAATATACAATATTTGAAGTTAAATCCATTCATTTTACTGCATTCTGTCTGTTCGTATCTTACTGATGTTAAACGGACCACACCCAGTACCATTGTTTTCTGTGGTGCTCTAGTCCAGGGTCACACTGGCGTATATAGATGCGCGATGTTTTTTTTAGAAAAAGCATGTACTTAAAAAATGCTGAAAATACGCCATTGCGAAAACCCATTAGGAATAATTACTATTGCATGTATAATGTCACACTTGGTTTCATAGAGAGAGACATGCGCCGGAACACTTCGAGGGGAATTCAGAATAGTCCAAAGTGAGGTGGAGAGTGTTCGCGGACATCAGCAAGTGCTTTAAAGGGATAATTGTCTCGGTGAGGCAACTCTTTTGCTCTCGCCGAGACTGGAATCCCTTTAATGCGCTCGCTGATGGACATCAGCGAGCGCAGATCAGTCAGTCCGAAGTGATGCGAACACTCCGCACCTCACTTCGAACTATCCTGAATTCCCCTCTTCATGTCACTTTTTGTTGAGCATATGGAGCGCAACGCAAACAATGCGACAGGATTAGCAGCAATAGGAATTGAACAATAGTGGTCACACGGGGGAAGAAAAGCAACATGGAAGTGCTATTATTTATATATAAAGCACGTTGCGAAAATACGCCAGGGGAAATGTGATGGTGTATTTTCACAACATGCTTTTTTTTTTTTTTAAATGAGGCGCACCATACGCCAGTGTGAATCTGGCCTAAGGGAGTGTTTCCTAAAACCAAATATTTGAAACTAAATAGTTAAATATATTACTTTATAGACAAAATGTAAAAAATTTTGAAAGCACAGATTGAATGTACAGTAACTATTAATGCATTTGCAGCATTTTTATAGTTTTGCGTTACTGTGTCCCTTTTAAAGTTATGGAAACTGTACAGATGTTTTTCTTTGCTGGGTCCCAATGTTAACAAATTGACAAGAGGTTTACAGGAAAAGATTCTTTCAATAAAGTGTGTGCAAAAAGCAGATTTTTATTCCTTTCATATCCCATACAATTAAATGAAACCAATACTAACCAGTGCCTTAATGTTATATGTTTAAGTACTATTACCACGATTCACAATTTTCATTGCTGTCAAAACATTTCCACCATAGCTATCTTTTTCCTGTAATGGCATTCTAACAAAATAAAAGAACGTTTTGACTTGGGTTAGTTAATGCAGTTTTATATTGTACTGGTACAAAAATAATTGAGATCTATGATTTCTTTGACTTTTCTCTGTTACCTTTAATAAATGACACATCTTTGCTAATATAAAGGGAAGGTATTAACATTCTGTTACTGGAGTAACTGAAACAAGATATATGCCTTGTGGACTTAAAAATGACCTTTGTTATTGATCCCAAATATGAAACACTAGAAACTGATTTCTGCCCATGTAGTTAAGTCGATTACAACTGGATATGCTCTACAATATTTATTTTTATTTTATCCTGAAGAGTAGAAGACTTGTCCTGCTTCCTTGTGTTGATAAAGTTTAAAGAAACATTAAGAAATACCAAAAAAAAAAAAGTATTTTGTATTTAATAATTATTTAGGAAACATTTTAAAACAAGGAGATTCACAGCAGTTGAAATCATGGGCCACTGTATTTTTATGTGATTTTACAGAAACAAAGAATCCTTATAACATCAGGTACAAGGAGGAATTCTAAGCTAATTTGTGTTGATCTTTTTTTGTCCCTGCAAGATTTTCTTATGAATTTCTTGCGCTTCCATTTGTAAACCGGGGATAAGGAACACATTTTCTACCAAGGTTATGTTGTGTTTATAAATTGCAAATAAGGGGAGTAAAATTAATTTTTTTATATATATTTACCCTATACAGTTTTGAAAAACATTGTTTTATTTAGCTCATTCATTGTTCTACTCTTGTCGACATCATTATTTTTGTCCTGATTTTTTCCTTCTGTAATAATATTGTAGCAACCTTTTCTGGGAAAATCAGGTAGTACTATTTTCCAACAAATGTCATACCTTTTAGTCTCGTAAAATATGTTATCAGAGTTGAGAGCTTAGGAGTTAGAGGAAAAAAAACAGTTACATTTGCTTCTAGTTACAAGAGAGATACATTGGAGTGAATATTTCAAGAACCGTAAGTCACAGTATTAAGTTCATTTAAACATGTATACTACTGCCATAAATTAAGACATATTGTTCATCTTTCCCTTTTAGGGTATGACCAATTGAAATCTATACTTGGGAATGCTAACTTCTTGTTGCATGCTAACTGAAGTAGTTTTGTTAAGTCCATATCAATATATATCAATGCATCATATTTGTTTATATGTGAACAGCTCATCTCTCATCTTGTTCCATCACTTTGCATTCTTTACCACTGAAAATAAAATATCACTGCATTATAGAAGCATTTTTAGTTTCTCAGATTTTTTTTATTCCAATGTAGTAAAAATTCTTTTTGAAATCAGATGAATATATAACAACCTTTACGCGACTTTTAGTTTAGAGCAGTGAAAATAATACATTTCATTATCTCTTATGAGCAGAATTCAAGTTCAGAATGAGTGGAATGTGAGGTTAAGCATAAATGATATGTAGCAAGAGTTATCAAAAAGAAAATCATCAATACAGGCGGTCCTCGGGTTACGACGGCCTCGAGTTACGACGTTTCGGGGTTACAACGCTTTTTACGACGCGTTGTCCCGACTTATGCGGTTTTGCATCGTAAGTCGAACTGCAAGCAACTACGTGTAGAGGCTGTAGTATAGAGGCCAGGACTGTACCCGGTAAATCGAGGAAAACGAGTCTCCTGCACACTATAGCACCCTACATTATGGCTCCCAAACGTAAGCCAGACTCATCTGACACAAGTGCCTCAAAGAAAAGGAAGGCCATCACCATGGAGGTAAAAGTGGATATCATAAGGAGATCTGACAAGGGGGAAACACCCAGAAATTGGCAGGTCACTAGAACTTAGTCGGTCGACTGTTGCTACAATTATCAATGATAAACATTGTATCCTTGAACATGTGAAAGGTTCTGCTCCTATGAAAGCGACAGTGATAACTAAGCAGTATAGTGGCCTTATTTTTGATATGGAAAGGGTTTCCAGAGGAGTCATGGATTCCCTTAGCTGTTACAAAGAGATATTGGAGGAGAAGAGGATGGTCTCCTTCCAAACTAACCTGCAGCAGTACTTCAAGAAGGTAGAGAAGCCTGCAACAGATCCTGTATCTGTACCCTCTACCTCAGCTGCCCCTCTTGACTCACCTGCCCCTCTTGACTCACCTGCCCCTCTTGACTCACCTGCCCCAGTATCACCATCCCCAGTATCACCAGCCCCAGTATCACCAGCACCTTCTGCAGCTTCCCCCCAATAAACCTGTTCTCTTTTTTGAATTGTTTGTTCACTGTTTATTACTGTTACAGCACTTACAGTACATTATTTAATTATTAAACAATATTTTACTGTACCTGTGTTTATTGATAATTATGTAGGGTACTGTGTTAAAACAGGTGTGTCCAAGCACTCTTTGGATAGGCTAAGTGTTTGCAGTACAGTACTGTACACTGTTATTATGGTGTTATTATGGTGTACAGTACTGTATGAATGTATGATCCGACTTACGTCGAAATTCGGGTTACGACGCCGCGTAAGAACGGATCACCGTCATAAGTCAAGGACTGCCTGTATACAAAGGGATTTTTTATCAAGAGCATTAACTGGTTTCGGTAAGGAGTACCAGTGGGAGAGCATGTGCTCTAAAAAAATGAATGCCCAAAAGCTCACTCCAGAGTCCTTGAATGTAGTAGAATAAATACAAGATTCTTTAGTAAACATGGGATGCTGGAACCAGGACTCAGAAGATCTCAAATAATATTCTACCTAGAGAGCACTCCTTAAGCCCCCAGTGTGTGCAATCCTGACTTGACTGAGAATGATAAAGCTAAGTGTCCCAATATTCCGTAGCACATACACAACCCTGGTTAGCTCATCCTTTAAGTTATCTGAAAGGCTTTTCCAGAAGGCAACCACCAGTTCATCCTCATTCCATGCAGTTTTGGCAGCGAGGGTGTTAATAGCTTACTGCCTCACACATCAGGCACCTTTTCAGTTGCATACTAAATTTTCTGCCGCTGAAGTGGTGCACCCTGGGTCATCAAAGGCCTTACAAAACTGTGTGATTAGTTGGTTGGAGTCAAGGAATAAAGGATCATTGTTCTATCATAACAGTGATGCTCATGCTAAGAGTCATCCCATCAATAAGGCTATAATATAGGCTATCTAAATCTTTCTAGATGTTAATCTAAAGTTTGAAACTAAAACTGGATGAAGCACTGATTCAAAAATAAACTGAAAGTTGAGTGCTGCTTCCATTGCTGAGGAGCAGGAGTAAATAGTTCCACAGCTGTGCTAGTAGGAGGGGAGACACCAACGGTACAGGAGCATGTTGCTCATTGGAAGAAATACACAGACAAAAATGGAAACAGATTTTCAATGTAAAGTTAAGAATAACTTCATCTTTTGAGTACCTTCCAAAGCCAAGAGCCTTAGGTTATTGGGGGGAATTCAGGATAGTCCGAAGTGAGGTGCGGAGTCTT
>WMED01007720.1:0-17426 GCA_019650415.1 Pipa parva
ATATATATATATATATTAAAAAAAGAGTTTTGCGATATTTGGTGATACCTTTTTTATTGGACTAAGACAGTTTAGTTAGACGAACTTTCGAGAAGTCTGTCCTCCCTTTATCAAGTCACAAGCAATACTAAGTTAAGTTAAGAAGATATTCTACTAGAATAAACAGATTGTTGGAGCAGGACTGTTGGACAGACCTCTCGAAAGCTCGTCTATTTAAAATGAATGTTAGTCCAATAAAAAAAAGGTATCACCAAGTATTGCAATACTTTCTTTTGCATCTGTGGACTAACACAACCACCCTATTTTAACTTATATATACACAAGATGGAGAAAAGTCTATACTGAGGCCCCTCTCCAGACAATGTGAGCACACACATTTGCATGTACACGTGGGGCCTCCCTCTGCATTCACTATATATACACCCATGTTTATATTTATGAAGGCATTTTGGACTTTGGGGCTTATTCATCAAACTGACTTTTGATTGTCAAAGTGAATTCATCACTTTGGGTCGCTACACTCCAAAGGTCATAAATTCTACTCCTTATTCACTAAGCAGTGGATTCCCTTAGAAAAGAAACAAACAGCAATGGTTGTGATTTCTTGCATAGTGCAGTATAGTCAGTCTCACAGTAGGAGCCGTGGCATCAACCACCTAACTCTTCATTTTGATCTGGTTAAGTAAAACTGGTGAATTTGCCACATTGCAGAATTTTCTTAATACCAAAATATGGGTATTAAAAATTAGCAAAATTCCTTGCTAAGCATCTATTCCACAACTTGACCTTTCTCCTTTCTTTTTTTGTCATTTCATAGAAATAGCAAATTAATGTGGAAGGGTGATTTATATACCTCACAGCACACGAAGACAAGATGTCAGCATGTCACGTTAAGTGATCATGAAGATAGGTATAATTTATTCAAATTGGATCAAGTCAAGTAATAAGACATTTATTACCTTAATGTAATTTTTCTATTTAAGTACGCTCGAGTGTGTTAAGAGAGACAGACCAAGGTATTTATTCTCACATGATTATTTTTGTTCACTGTAGTAATGAGTCCATTCATTGTTTGTTTGTTTTTTGTAGTTTATACATGCCAGAATAAACATTGCATTTCAGTTCTTTTTAAACAAATAAAAAAGTCAGAAAAAAAGAAAAGTATTAAACTTATGAAGCACATAAGCAAGATCCTAAATTATGTGAGTAGATACCTCAAGTTATACTTAACATATACAGTATATTATGACCTGGGACCCATTACACTGATGTTATTACCATTTACTCTGGTATTGATGGTATCAAACTGACAGCTTGAGCTTTTGACATAATCCCTGCTTTATCAATAATCCCAGCTAAATGAGTCCATTTAACAGCAAACAACAGAAACAGCACTGTAGCAGGACAGATGCAGACACTAGGGTCATGAAGAGTTGGAACAAAACAGACAGACAAAAATCAGGCTCCAGTCGGCTCATGAACACACAGGGTCAGTTTGAGTGAAGGAAAAGGTCTCTTTATATAATTTATGGGTGGGTATTGTTTCCTAAGCTAACACATTTCTTGCTTCTACAGTAAAACAGAAAGCCAACTGTTCACCATCCAACAAGTTCATATGAGGACTGGTTTGGTTTGGTAAAAAGGTAAAAGAACTTTGACAGGTACTTGTTCCTCATTACTTGTTCCTCATTACTTGTTCCTCGTTACTTGTTCCTCGTTACTTGTTCCTCGTTACTTGTTCCTCGTTACTTGTTCCTCGTTACTTGTTCCTCGTTACTTGTTCCTCATTACTTGATCCTCGTTACTTGTTCCTCGTTACTTGTTCCTCGTTTGTCCAACATGTTATCTTAGGGGTTGAATTTCTGAATTTATTTCAACAAGAAACAATAAGGACTAGACGAGAGTTTGTCTTCTTAACAGATAAAAGTTGGCTGCAACCACAAGGATGGAAAACAAACAATAAACTGTTAATTACTTAAATTACAGGCCTAAAAGATACTGTAAGGAGTACATTACACAATTATATAATTAGGGCTACTATATTATATTCTGTATACTACACAATAGAGGTCAAACCACCATATAAGTATAAAATAAAACTATGCTTTATATGGTTGTATTATATATTTATACTGTCTAACACCAGTATGTTTAATGTGAGCCAAACTAATTTCAATCAACACTACTGTGATAGTACTTGCCTCTTAGTGGATAGATTTATGTTGCTAAGCAATCCACCAATTAGTGGAAAGGTTTATGTTGCTAAGCAATCTATCTGGCTTGTTTTGGAAACTGTTCAATAGTGAAACCAATAGCGCAAGAGCAAATTTGGTAGGAAGATTATTAGCCAAAAGGCTTAAAGGTGTACATGATCCCACATATTGTTTAGTACACATGGGCCAGTATTCCTTTTTTAACATTCCACTCATCTTCCTTTGGGGAGTTAGTTTTAATATTCAGACAACATCTGCTCGAAAGCCATGACTTCCCCACTCATGAGTTCAGTGATGGTGAGGCATAGCTATTTTGTCATATATGAATGGCTGTAATGAGAATTGTACAGTTTAGCAGGATGTCATTCATTTGAATATATTTGCATACATAAGAAGACTGCACAACACAGCAACTGTAAAAATGAATCAAGAGGTGCATAAACAAAATAAATCAGAGGAGTGTTTAGGATTTATATACCATCATATCACAGTTGTTAATGAAGTGTGCATGATAGCATTTAAATTAAGTCAGTAAATAACGCAATAATAACAGTTTTGAAAGTTTTTTTTTCTTTTATTAAATCTTCTGTTTTCTTTTACATTTTTATAATCCTTTTGCAGCTGGAATATGGTAAGAAAAATCTATTATTTTATGTGAGAGAGACTAAGGGGGGAATTCACCATAGTGTGAAGTGAGCTCTGGATCCTTCGGCTCACTTTGCACAGACTGTTATGCGCTTGCTGATGTCCTGCACGCGGACATCAGTGAGTGCTTTAAAGGGATTCCAGTCTTGGCGAGACCAAAATAGTCGCCTCGCTGAGACTGGAATCCCTTTAAAGTGCTCGCTGATGTCCACGTGCAGGATATCAGTGAGCGCATAACAGTCAGTGCGAAGTGAGCGGAAGGATTCGGAGCTCACTTCGCACAATGGTGAATTCCCCCCTAAGAGTATCCTGCATACCACATCTATATATGTGTATATCCCACTATGTATGAAAATGGATAAACTAAGCCAAACAGACACAAAGGTACCCATGCCCATGAGTACTTAATAATGGATAATAGAAAGGTTAGCGGTAAAGAGGATTTAGGGTTTCAGCTCTAACTGTAAAGAGCGTAGGACAATGGCGTTAGAAAAGAGGTAGGTCATTCAAGGTTATCTTTAAGTATTTCTGGTGAACTATTATGCTTTCTATTGCCCCTTTTGAATTTACAGCATCCATCATGGTTGATCATCCAGTAAATAGCTTGTCAATTAATAACGTTAGTATGCTTATACTGGGGGCCTTCATCTACTACCAGTCATAGAGTAGGAGAGAAATATAACTGACTTCTGCTTGTTCTACACTGTAACAATTCTTTAATTCAAAGTATCAGTTATCTGTTATCACCAGTTATTTCTTATCTTTACACATATTTTAATCTGTTAAAATGATCATTTATTTGACAGGTGACACTGATGGACAGTCTGGAGGCTAGAAAAATCTACAGGAAGAAAAATCATTGGTTATTTTTTATGCTGTACCCGGGTACCCCAATGCACTACATCTCCCACAAATCTGACTTCACCCCTTACTGACAAAGAACAATATAGTTGTGCAGGCGTCTGTGTCCATACTCAGTGTGCATCCTTCTGCATTTCCCTTAGCAGTTCTGGCATACAGGCCTGAATTCAACACTTCTTCAGCTCAGCTTATTCATCAAACTCTGCTATGTTGCACAATTGTGATCAATTCAGAATCTTACAATGGTCACTGACTTACAGAGCTCTTTATGTTAATTTGCATGTGTGTTCACACAACTATCACCTATGCACCAATTGTCAGATTGTATTAAAGTGGCAAATTCAGTGATGTGTGCTTCTCTGAATTTGATGGCATAACTTCACCAGCTCAAAGTGGCAAAGTAAGTGATTGATGGCAGAGTTACAGTCTGGTGTAAAGCAACTGTACACACAGACAAAGTAAATGTAGCAGCAAAGTAACAACATAAACAAAGAATATAGTAATATTGATTGGGATGCAATATTCACTTGATACTTGAAGTGACATTGTAAAGATGAGATCTCTTCACATGGAGCATAGTAACCACAAGTGATGTGTATTCATTTAAGCTTCCACTTTGGGAAGTCTGGTGGCTCAGTGTTCAGCACTACTACCTTGTAGTGTTTGGTTCTGGGTTCAATTCCACCCTGGACTTCATCTGCATGGAGTTTATATGGTCTCCCTTTACCTGCATGAGTTTTCTCCCATAATCCAAAAACATACATTTGTGTCTGTCTATGTGTGTGACTGAATAGAGAAATTAGATTGTAAGCCTAGGGGCAAGGACTGAAGTGAGTGATGAATCTCTGTAAAGCACTAAATAATATATCAGTGCTATATAAATGAATAAATACATATAAATTTGTACTTTGATGAATATACCCCTTCATCTTTAGCATTTAAACCTTTTCTGGACATTAACTATTGAAGACATATATTTATATGTTCTTTTTTTGATTTTGTTGTACTCCATAGACTTTTCTACATAACTACATGTAGACATATAGATACATATCTAATGTTGCTTTCTTGTTATTTCTTTTAATGTTACCACAAAACTATTAAATACATTATACTGAAAGAACCACTTCAAATTAGTGCCATAGGAGAGAGCCTGTCCCACTCAGCCCCAGAAATGCTCCTAAGGTTGAGTTATCAATAAATGATTATTGGGACTAGACTTTTACTGTTTTACTGTTCTAAAATTCTTTTTTTAAAGTATATATTGGAAATGGCAATAACTAGTGTACATGACTCTTGACATTACACCTGACCAGTTGTTGGTCAATTTTCACTGAAGGTGTGTCTCCTAAATTTTTTAAACTCTGCTTTGTCAAGATAGAAGCTCAACATTATGCTTCATATGAGATGTCTTATTAAATTCCATAGAGGTACATCCTGTGTCATAAATCTAGCATTAAAATGTTCAGTGCTGTGTTTCCTAGCAACTCCCTCTGAATAAAAATATACATAAATGAATAACATGTCTTCAGTTGGTTTTGTAGATTCTCAAAATAAATAACCACAAAAATATACATTTCAAGGGAAAAATGAAAAAGCAGAGAAATTACCCTGGCATATATGATTAAGCACTCAGCTGGAGTTTCCCCGTCCTGTATTCTGATGTTAAAAGAGAACTTAATTCATTTCTATTTAGACTTTTCTGGCAATTATTGACAAATACCTAATATATTCTCAGAAAGAGAAATCCAAGCATGGGTTTCTCTATATGCATTGCCATCTCAAGCAGCTATATTTCATTCTTACATATGATTGTATTTGTGTTTGATTCTTTAGTTTATGCATTATATTGTAAAGACATTGGAAGGTGTTCAATTCCATTATTTAATTCTATGGCCCATGTGTTTCACAATTACAATATATAATTAGGGGTATGATCTTATGGTGGTTTATGTATATGAAGTATGAATCAGTTGCTAAGCTGGATGTTGCAGCACTGCCAATATTATTTAGCACTTCAATTTCAAGTTCTCAGATTCATACTGAATGTAGTGACTAAAGTGCCCAGTCTGCGATGCTGGCAATATGCAGTCTGGCACTTTCTAACATCTGTCTGAACAGGTATATAGCCTAGGCATTGGCTATAACAAAAATACTTCAGCCATCAGCAAAGTATTGGTCAAAGAGACTGCAAATATTTGTAGGAGACCCAAGCAAATCTAATGTTTCTTCCTACTGAGATGTTCAAGGTGAGATAACTGAACTCACTTCTGTGAGCGACATCCAAAAATGCTGCAAATTTTACAGGAATATACCAGTGAATCAAAATAAATATTCATGTTCCATTACATTCATTTCTAGGTCAGCAAATTGACTTGCTACAATTATGGTACTTGCATATTTAATAATACAGTGGGTAATATTCTACTTAACAATCAGACAATGACTTGGGGAAGGGGTTATAATAGAAGGCCCAGGATGAATAAAGATTAAAATGTTTATGTAGTTTACTTCCTTTTTTTTAAATTATAGGAACAGTCCCCAATACAGGAGTATTTGTTTTTTTTCCCCTAGAGTTCTAAATCAGAAGGTACAATGATTAAAAAAAGTCATACCTTTAAGTCATTTATGTTATCATAAGGTATGGAGGGCAACAGCTCAGTTGCTCAACCAGAACCAACCAAAAGTAAGTCTTCTCTGAAGTGAAAGACTAGAACATCTACATTTCCTGCAAGAATTGAAGGTACAAGAAAAAGTATGTCACACCCGTTTTTACTAATGGGGAGTTGGGGTTTAATGTTTCCTGTAAATAACTTTGGGAGGGAGAGTGTAAAGATCTTGTTATACATATGTAGTAAATTATGAGTAATTCACCCCCTAATGATCAAATTGTCCTCTAGTGTTTTGTAGTATATGGACTGGTTCAACCTGTTTCCCTTATTGGAATGTATGTATATATGTATGTATAATTTTATTTATAAAGCACCACAAATTTACGCAGTGCTGTACAATTCAGTGATACAAGTACAATACAAACAAGGAAAAAAGTGCATAAACAATACAAGTAAAATATTACAAGGATACATCAAATTAAGTGCTAGTTTGTGATTGACACAAGAGGTTGGAGGTCCCTGCCCCAAGGAGCTTACAATCTAAGTGGGAGGAAGACTTACATACGCAGATAGGACAATAAGAGCTGTGGAGTCATAGGTACATAAATACAAATAAATAGATCAAAATAGATATAAATACAGTGAATAAATAGATAAATACAATAGATATATACAGATATTAAACATAAAAAATGATATATAAAATCAATGATAAGAATCAGTGCTAGTGCTATGACAGATAGGATTTCAATTTGATTTTGAAGATGGAGAGGGAATGTACCTGTCGGAGACAAAGGGGTAAAGAATTCCAAAGGTGAGGGGCAGAGAGTGAAGAGGGTTTAAGACGAGAAAGAGCAGTATTAGTACAAGGTACGCAAAGCTGGTTGCTGGTAGAGGAACGTAGTGGACGCCGAGGAACATACAGACATAAGAGTGAGGAAATGTAGGGTGGGGCAAGAGAATGTGTCTGTGAATCTGTATATTGTAGCACAGTGATGTTATCTTTAAATTAATCTGTTTAAGGGAGATATAGGCAGAGGCACATTTTGTATCATTTTGTCATGTTTTTGTGAAGCAAGTTTTTTGGATGATTTAACTGTAAAAATTGTGGATTTTCACATTTCAACAGGAAAATACAGCATGCATGCATACAAATCATGATACTCCTGTAAGGATGAGTATTAAGTTAATACTATTAACTGTAAGAAATGTTTTTTCTTTATTTTTTACAGATGATCTGATGTTCTGTAAAGTGAATACAGTTGCTTAATCTCAGATTTAAACAAAGATGCTTCAAAAATACAAGTAATCTTTATAATATACTGTACATATTCATGGTATTTTGCTGGCACCAGGACATTTCTTTTTACAATTTAGGTAAATAAATACAAGAAGGTTTTGTAAATGTTATTTTTTTTTTGTTCATTTAATTTTATTGCTAATAAAATCTACCGCAGGATAAATAATAGAGCCTAGTGGTATTTTTAACACATCTGTTCCTTATTATGTATTTCTATGGAGTGTGTTTTGCGGGTGACTTGTATAATTGATTTAGTCTTTAGTTATTGGATACAGTCAAAAAAAGAACATTCGTTTTCATAACGATGCAGTCTAGATTAGGATATCTGCAATTAATTTGTTCCATTATATCTGGATAATGTAAATACCACAACATTCAGCAATTTAAAGGGAAAATGTCAGTGGAATGTTCATACCATCTCCATGGCTGTGATACTATATGTTTTAATCACATTTTTTATAGTTTCCCTTCCTTTTTTCCATTTAGATAATGCCTAATATACATACCATCCTCCTAGTTCCATTTTATGGTTTGTTCCTTTGTCTGTGGCTGTGATATAACTGTCACCAGTTAGTATTACCATCAATAATAAATGCATAAACCCTCATTACACACCAACTTGATTGCATATTGGACCGTCTGCAGCATTAATAAAACATGAAACCTAAATGCAAGAATTAATTCTGCTCAAAAGTTGTTTGAGGATGCCAGCTAATTAATAATGCTTGTTTTTAACTGCTGTGATTTAACGCAAACTTGTAGTGATAGATCACTGCCTAGAACTAGAGATCAATACTGAGCATCACTCTGCTCGTAGCATGTAATGCATGAGATGCATTGCTTACACTGGCTAAACTTTACAGAGACCTAAAAGAAGCATTTATGTAAGGTATATTTTGAATAAACAGTAAAGGAATATTTTTTAAAAAACACACAGTGGGTCTAATTGACATGGTTATTTCTTGTACTTTCATATATTCAAAATGTAAACCGAGAATACAAAATATCTGCAATGTATTAACAGTAAATCTACATGTTAGTTGTTTTATATTTTTACACAGTAATCAACCATAATTTGGATTCCCCAAATGTCCACAATTATGACACTTTCCAAGAAAAAGCCAGCACCTTGGCGTTCAATGGCACCTTCTTCTACATTCTGAAATTCGTTTTGTGTTTTTCTTCCTTTTAATGTATAGTCTTTATTGTAACACAGCATAGAATAACTGCAGATATGTAATATGCGCTATTTAATGGAACAGCCCAGCCACTTATGCCAAGCCTGTTACCCTTAGACTACTTGCACACGGCTCTTTATTCTATGTGTTTGAAGAACACAGAAAATGCATTTAAATGTACAGTATATTGAAATATTGAAATTTATACAATGTAAACTTATGTTGGTTTGAACATGTGCATTAAATTATGCATTTAAGTGAATTTGCATTTTTTCAGATGCATCTTGCTGGTTTTTAATCAGTTTATGTAAGTTTCAAATGTGAAGGAATTATCTACAATGATTAAATAACAAAGGAACACTGGAGAACAGAAGTGAAGAAGTAAAGTAAATGAGCAGGAACACAGAAGCTGCAGATGCTGAGAAATGTTAGGGATTTGAACAACACAGAATTAACTGACACCACTGTTGCTCAAGTGCTGAGCTTGAGTAAAATGATGCAACCTGCAACTTCATTTCACAGAGGGCAGAAGCCCCACTTTATCTAACAGCTTAAAAGCCAGACCCCACATGAGACAGCTCCACAGTGGATTTAGTGCTGGCCCCACCCAAGGTGCAGAGTCTAAGGGATCCCGGTCTTCACCTTTAAACCCCCGCAAGGAGGTACTGGGCTTTGCTGCAAGGGGATCCCCAGGTTGTGGCCTCTGGGGAAGCCACCCACTGGTGGTGCTGAAGTGGAGGCAGAAGAGTAGGAGGGAACTCCTGAGAACAGGATACCAATAGGTAAACTGGAATCACACAGAGTAACAGGAATGCAGCATTATACCAAGACTCAGGAAACAAGACCTATAATCAGGTAATGAGACAGCCAGCCTGCAGAGTATATATAGGAAGAGCCTAATGGGGATTGTCTGGCAACAAGCTACCAATGGGAGTAAACAAATCCTATAATACAAAGTACCTGTGCAGGGCGGGAAAACAGGAGTGAACAGGACTGGGATCACGTACTAAGAACTAGTAAGGGATGAAAACCTCAGGTGGCTCAGTGGCACAGAGGAAAGGTCACTGCCTGCAAACAGAACATCCAAGGTTTGAATCCTGGGACTTGAGTGACTGCTGTGTTACAACAGGTGATAGTATAGTTTTAAAAACTTTTATGAAGGCAGACAAAAATTTTGAGATCTTGAAAATAACAGGGTCATTACATTCCCAGAGGAATAATTCCAACTCCTGGCCCTCTACCAAGAGCAAATTAGGCTTATATTTTATTTAAGGATAGTCAGAGGTGAACTGTTGAGCCATTCACTCAGATTGAGTGTTACATTTGTTAGCCAACCTTCAGCAACAGGAGGCTGAGTCCACCAAGTTACAGTCTTACTGGATTGAGGCTTACTTAGGGGCCCTCCATGCAGGAAGGCTAATCCCCTTACCACAGTGGCATGTAATCTACCATGGGGCTTGGAAGAGCTTGAGCACAGGAAATGGGACAACTGAAATGCAGAAGTCATCTGAAAATGGGAGAAAACTTGGGTTTTGAACAGTACTACAAATCTTATAGAATGCTTGGTACCTTAGTCGAAACCCACTGGCTGGCCACACCTCTTTATACAAATAATCACAACCAAAATATATAGTAAACTTAAAAAGTCTTGTGTGACTCATAAAATGAAATCACAAATGTCAGGTTTAACATATAAATAGTGAAAATACTTGTTAATTTGAACTTCCCCTGATCCCCCTGTTCACACAGAGAGACATTTCTGTCTGAGCGATCTATAACCACGTCTTATGCATAAAGTCAAATGTAGCACTGGTCTTTAGTAAAATGTGTTGATCTAGGAATAAAGTTTGTTTGCATATTAATTATTGGTTGGTAAAGACTAATTTTAAGAGAAAGCTGGTGTCTTTTTCTCCTGGTAATCTGCCACAGGGGTAATCTTCACATTACATCATACCGGACTACCAGGAATTTAGCCAAAGCCCACATTTTCACATAGACATCAAATGGTTAATAAATAATATATATATATATATATATATATATATATATATATATATATATTCATGCTTGTGTGGACAGAATCTTAGAGGCATGTTTGATAGGGTTACATTTGTTGTTAATAAATTATGAAGTCTGAATCCAAAATGCATAATGCTTTGAGTAACCATCTACTCTGTATATACATTTTCAATGCATAGATAATGCTTAATGGGCAGCATATCTATATGCATTATCCAACAATATATACATTTATCATTGTAACATATCATACAACTGTTCTTTGAAAGCAAAAAGGTCCTCTTACCTAGAATGAAAACTAATTGGATGCTTCTACTTGTATCGAAATGTTCTACTATAGAAATAAACAATCAGTTTCGATTTTGCACTGGAATCATTGCACTATAATAACAAAAAGAAATGGATTTATATGGATAATTCACAAGTGCAGTAAAAGACCAAAGATGAATTTATTTTTACCCACAATATAATTTAATTGAGTCCACATTTAGAAATCTTGAATTTTGTTTTTCCTTTGCACAGTATGCAGTACTGTGAGAAGGTTAGTCATATCATTCATACATAATGAATTGTAATTACAACAGCATTGTTTATAAAAAGAAAAGTATATAGCCTTTTACCACTTTAGGGAAAAGTAATTCAATTTTGTTCACATTTATAGCAACCCTTGCACGGCATAAAAAAAATCTAAGGTACACATCTATAATGTGATTATTAAGAAAAGAATATTCTAATGCTGTTTTCAGCTAAAAATTTTGTGCTTAGTTTAGCTCTTCAAAATCATCTCCAGCATATTACAGAAGAAGACCATAATTACATCCTGACAGGCCAAAGCATTATATGAAAATTTGAGTTCACGTTTATTATAAGCCATAAATTACCCCAGCTTACAGGCTATTTTGGAGTTTGTATTAAAATTGCAGTTTCTGCATCTGCTAGGATGCATGGGTCTATATAATCAGTCTTTAAAAGGTAAAGGGTCAGTTTTAAATCGACTGACCCTTTAGTCACTGAAAGCACCCACACTAATTCTGAATAAAAAAAAGTGGGGTAAGACAGTTTATAAACTCTACCCTTTTAATGAAAGCAAAATAATCTGTTGGCAACTATACTACTATCCAGATCAAATTCCACTGTATTCATTTATATAGCTATAAGTCATAACTCCCTTGTTTTACAGCATGACTTCCCTTACCAAAATCATTTCCCTACTTTATATTTTCATTTAATATCCACATTTCTCCTACACTATCCTAGGAAGGAAGAATGTATTAGACAAGTCTTTTTGTGGTGACCTTATATATACTGTATATATATATATATATAAATATATTGGTACACATTATTCATGTCCTTAGGTGCCTTGACCTTGACAGTAAACCTTATCAATGGATTCCAGCTCCAGTCTGGCCTTACTTAAAAATATCATATTTGTCTTTGTATCTTTCTTTGTCTTTATAAATTTATGGGTGCCCGATCTAAAAATATCGATCGATACTCTTCTATCGATTTTACTGATCAAAACTTTTCGTTCAGATTTTTCGATGGAGAGGTAGCCATGCTACTAATGTAAAGTATGGCTACCTTTCTATTGAAAAATATTTAAACATAATGAGATATTACTTCACATATTTTATATTTTGAGGAAGGAAGAGAAGGGACAGAATAGACTTGGATTCAATAACTTCAGTTGATAGTAGAAATGATTATTTATTTTACTGGATACCCAATCATTTGTTCTAAATATAAAAGCAGACATTATATTACCATGAAGTTTAGCTTATAACAATATTAAAAAGGGATTCCAGTCCCGGCAAGGAGACTCGAGTGCTCTCGCCGAGACTGAAATTCCTTTAATGCACTCGCTGATGTCAGCGTGCAGGACATCAGCGGGCGCATAACACCATGTGCGAAGTGAGCCGAAGGCTTCGCAGCTCACTTCGCACAATGGTGAATTAGGCTGTGAGACTCTTATGAGGGTTTAATATAATGTCAATTTTTTAAACTCTGACAAAATGCACAAATTCTCCAGCCTAGGAGTTCTACACACAATCCTTTCCCTTCCAGGCTTAATCCCTACCCTCATATCCAGGATGGGTTTTTTCACTAACACTTGTAAACAGAGATGGTGAGAGTATTTTAGTTAAAATTGATTTTTTACTTTATACAACCCAACATCTTTAAATTAGAATTGTATAAAAAGCATCATCATTATTTCAAATTGACATATGATCTTACCCTTTAACAATTCTGATTTTTCTATTTCATCCATTTTGGATAGCACCTAATACTGAAATCTCGAAATCCTGCATCTCCTGCAGGGATTTCTGTGAAATCTCCAAAACCTACTGTACATAGTAAAATATATTTCACAGATTGTTTAGAATGATAGCTAACTGCAAGAAAAACAAAATTAAATGAACTGTCTTTCTAAACAATGCAGTCTCAATACAATCAATAAAAATATTTCTTATAAAAGATACATTGAGTGGATAAGATAGCAAACTTCCTTCTTATTGCGTTCTACAGTTTTAAATGGCATCGTCTGAGCATAATAACGGCAATCTTAAAATGTAAATGGTACTGGAACAACAGCTAAGAATTCAAAATAAGCTTTGTATTGTTTTGAAATACACACCATGATTCGAACCTTAATAATGGCCCTTTACTACGTGTACACATGATATAGAGCCAACAGAATAATAAAAAGCATATTTACATTCTAAGCTGTTGCTCCAGTTACATTGACACTTTTAAATAAAAATAGTTTTTGCTATTTCAGAATACAAACTCAAGGGTCTTCTTTAGAGTATATATTATGTTTTTGTTATGAAGAATAAAATGTGATTCCCACCATGCAATAGAATAAGAGGGGGGGGGGGGTCATCACTGACCCTCTATTCTATTCAGTAAATAAAAGGTACCATGAAATGAAAACTTGTGGTGTAGAAAGTAATTCAGGGTTTGTTTATTTATTTTGTTTTTTATTTTAGAAATGTATTATGCTTTCTATCAGTTTAAACATTGAAAACAGGAAAAAAGCCATCATTTTTGGTTGTACAGTGTTTATTTTGTAATGTAAGAGGGGAATAAAATGAACGTTTGAAAGTTGATCATTGAAAGTTTAGAAGCTTATATATCTTTATGTATTATCAATTAATGAACAGTTGTGTATACAAATTTATAAACCATGTAGCTTCAGCAAAGCAGTCCACAAACTAATGTAAGAAGTTCATTCACCTCTGCTACCAGTGAAAGGTACAGAGTGTAACAGATGTTTAGAATCTGATCCTGTGTTATATAGCAAATGGGCCATTTACATATGTATGTACCTATGTATTTCCTAGTTACACTCCAGGGTTCCACACTTTCACTGTGGAGTGTCCAACGGAACTTACCTTGTTGCCATGGAAATGCCACAGCAGACACTTCCAAGTTAACAAGTAGATTCCCCAACATATTTCTGAATTAAAATAAAGTGTGTCCAGTAGACTTAGTTACAGTGTAAACAACTCAGCAGATGTTTCTTCACTTCCAATTCATATGTTACAAAGTTATTATGAAATATACCAAACATAATTTATCATTTTAAATCATGGAATTTCCTGCAAACTTTATGCTTTTAATCCATCTAATCATCTAATCATCTAATCATTTTTAAGATTAAAAAATGTGTAGGGAATTGTAAATGTAATACTGGAATGTCTGCAGTTTGTTTTTTAGCAAAGCTTGCAGCTGCTTACTCCAGCCAATAGATGTCACTAGTAATCTAGTGTTTCAATAATATGTATAGTATCTTAATGAAGAGAGATTGCTCCCAGAGTGCAATGCAGGGTTAAGTCAGTTCCTCTTCCAGGGAGAGAAGAGGAGAAACCTAATTAGTCTAGTTAGAGACAGAAGCTCATTCATAGCTCACTCTAGGCTAGTGTGAGTGTATTTTAGGATATCTATCTGGGCAGTATTGAGCTCCATCCAGGAGAGAGTGCGTTTAGTACTCCCAGGGGGTTCTTTTATAAGGCATCTCAGTCAGGGTATAAGTGATAGCTTTAGGGCTAGGCCTCTTGGGAAAGTGCTGCAATCTATTCCTTTCAGAGAATTTCTGAGTAGTGACTGCAATAACCAGTGCTCTGCTGTGAAAGCTACATTGTCATTACTGTGTGAAGTTTAGAATTATCCGTATAAAGTAATCCAGTTCACTGTCATTCTATAAATGTTAATCTGTTACAATAAACTTGTTCTCATTTCATGTTCACAAGAATTCCTGTTGCCCGGCATTATTATTTACTAATTGCTGTCCCCATATGTATTAGCGGGAGCTCACCCCCTGAGAGAAAGGTACACTGGTAGTCAAAGTAGCGCTACAAATGTAAAAAGTTTTTTTTCATATGGAATCATGGTGCATTTGTTTTTCTAAAGTGCAAAACTATAAACATTAGTTTGAAGGACAAGTATGAAAGTAATAGATTAGTAACTTGTCTGCTCATAATTTTTCCCAACACAGGAAAGGTTTGTTTTATTGCTGTAGATGAAGAGTAGTTGCCATTGCCATAACCTTTTGTTTGCTTTTTATAGCTTTAGGTGGTGTTCCAGATATGTACTGTTCAAGTAAAATTGGATGGTGTTTATCAGCTGCTCTATTGTGTACACACACACACACACACACACACACACACACTACTTTATTGGACTATTTAATCTATCCATCTGCAGTCATGCAATCTTATTTGTATTCAGATTACTTAACTATTAATCATTGACACTTTCCATAATACATGTTGCAGAGAATTTCAAATTTTGTTTTTCGCTTTAAACTGCAGGATACAAAATTATTAGAGCATACACTATTTCCATTAATGTCCATTAGAAAGACAAGCAATTAGGCAATACTATAGTTTTCTTAGCCCCGTAAAAGCTTTTCTATTATATTATTAACCTCACATTTTGAAACTACAAGCCAACAAGGTACATGAATATTAAAAACAGACTTTTTTATTTATTTAACTCTTGTTGAAGGCGCATTGGGAATAACCTATTCAATCTGCATTCAAAAAGTGTTATTAATACAAATAGCAGGCTTCCTGCAACCCAATGGCACATTTTTAAGCCAGCTACCCTCAGAATCTACTACAACATGTACCTTCAAAAAATGAGTCACCCAGTCTGGACAAAATAAAACAAATTCTATATTGTACAGGTTCTCCCTGGGTCTGAGATGGGTGATGTAGTTATTAATAAAGCACAGGTTCCTTTATTAGAGCACCATGCATTCTCCCACTTTATCTCCCACTTAATAAAGGGAAGAAGACCCGAAACATATACCGAATTCACTATAGTGCGAAGTGAGGTGCGGAGTGTTCAACTCACTTCAGTCTGACTGATCTGCGTTCGCTGATGTCCTGTACGGGGACACTATCGTGCGCATTAAAGGGATTTCAGTCTCGGCGAGACCAAAAGAGTTGCCTCGCCGAGACTGGAATCCCTTTAATGCGCTCACTGATGTCCGCGTGCAGGACATCAGAGAGCGCAGATCAGTCAGTCCAAAGTGAGGCAAACACTCAGCACCTCACTTCGGACTATAGTGAATTCCCCCCTATATAGTGTTTACACCTTCACCCAATTAAGGGTTGCAGCACAGCTGTCTGGGAGTGGTTCTTCATTTCCATTATTCTGAAAATACAAACGTTTGTAAAACACATTCTACATTGTACAGGTTCTCCCTGGGTCTGAGATGGGTGATGTAGTTATTAATAAAGTGCAGGTTCCTTTATTAGAGCACCATGCAGTCTCCCACTTTATCTCCCATTTAATAAAGGACAGAAGACCCGAAACATGTAGTGTTTACATCTTCACCCGATAAAGGGTGGCAGCACATTCATTTCCATTATTCTGAAAATAAAACGCATTGTCTAGATTTGCTGATGCATACTTTTGATTTTCTTTTTTAATCTTTTATAATATTTAATATTTAGTATCTATTATGAGCTGTAAAATCTGTAACCTAAAAAGAAATACTGAATCTGCTCATGTGGGTAGAAAAAGCCATTTTCTATGGTTAATATAATTCAACCTCTTCATGAATGCCAAGACACTAATGGGGTAATTCAGCAAAGAGCGAGCAGGACATCAGCGAACGCGTAACAGTTTCTGCGAGCTGATGCGAAGGATCAGAGGGTAAGTTCGCTCTTTGCTGAATTACCCCTAAAGGTAAATGAAGTACCATCCTTGTGTATGTATTTATATTTTTATTTATAAAACACCACTAGGATATGCAGCACTGTATAATTCAACAATACATTTAGAATACAGACAAAGGAAAAGTGCTTGATATAGAACAAGTGAAGTAAATTTCAAGTGTATAAGTATAAAGATGCATAACTATTTAAGTGCCAGGCAGCGACTGAAACAAGAGCATGGTGGCCCCTGGCCTTTTGAACTAAGAATCTATATGGGAGATAGACTTACATACATAGATTGGAGGGCAATAAATGCAGTAACACAAAGTACTAGGTCAGTAGTGTTTAAGTGCCTGTCATATGTAGAAATACAGTGGTGAAAAAAAGTATTTAGTCAGTCACCAATAGTGCAAGTTCCACCACTT
>WMED01007721.1:0-17425 GCA_019650415.1 Pipa parva
CTACTTGAGTAAATGTAACTGAGTAAAAGTAACTAGTTACTACCCGCCTCTGATTATATGGTATCATTACTAAACTGTATTGGGCATTATCTGGGCATTAATTCACTGAACTGGGAATTATCTGGGACACTGTAGAAACAGTATTGGCTAAACCTGGACTGTCCAGGTCTATGCTGGCAGCAATCCTACATGTGCACCTGAAAGAATAAGGCATTACATCATATTACATTTTAGCATTCAGTTTTATAGTTAATCAAATCTCCTAGTAATAGTAAATAGAGTGCAAAAAACACAATCAGTGGATGGAAGCTGCTAAATTACTGTTTAACGAATATATTATATTACAATGTTAATTATGATGTCAGAGCAGCCCAGTTGTATGCCATAGTATTAACGTTAGCCTTTGCGGACATTTCAGTACGATAAATCTCTGCTGTTGCATTCCTGCATAGAAAGAAGAAAACTTTTCCATTGAGCCATATACATTAAGATCTGGCTTCAACAGCTGTTGTGCAATGTGATATGAAACTTGGAATGGGAGAGAAACCACATCTTTTGTTGTCTGAATCACAGAACTTGTTCATATCAGCATTCCAGCAATTCATTTACTTGAAAGAGGCCATTTATATTTGCATAACACTACTGGGAGCTGGATGATAAATCTGAATACAGAAACACACTATGCCAAAACTCAGATAGTTGCACATTAAAACATTAACATTATGTATAAAATATGTGGGATTGGAAGACTGGGGGAATTGGGCAGTGTCAGTTAGTCATAGCAACCCCTGGTACATTGTGGCAGGAAAGTGGGGTGGCCTAGCACGGGGCGTTTGAGGCATGGGGCACCCCCTGCAATTTAAATCCTTTGCAGTTCCTGGTCTACCTACCCCTAGAAATAATATTAATCTCTCTTGACATGTACAGCTATGTTTTATGTAAAAGTTCATGGTGTAATTTGAATTCAAAGTCTAGGTTTAATTTTTTTGTTGAAATACAATATCTATACGATAACTGACCCCTGTTCAAGTTACTGTAACCCATATTTAAACAACTTGACTCAGTTCTGAGCTACAGTATCTGCTCAATAGGCAATTGTGTGACAAACATAACAAAGTTAGTAAAATATTTTAATGTATAATGTAGGTAGCATGGGTTCTACCATACATAAATTGTACAGGCAGCCTATAAAGTTACATTAACACATGCAAATACAAACAGAATGAGAAGGAAGATGGTTTTATTATCAGAAATGTAGAATTTCTGTGACAGCAGACCAGCTATGGAATTCCCCTCCAAGGGAAGTGGTGATGAGTGTCTCCATGGAGATTTAAAAAATGCAAAAATGTTTTACATGCCTCTGTCACATGAGAAAGAATTTTGATTATCAGATCATAATTACCACTGGGTGGTTAAACTAGCAACAGACCTGTTAGGGGCTGGTTGGTTCTTAGATTCTTAGAAAAACTTAACAAGCTTAATGTCTTCTTTCTACACTCTCAATGTGGTGTTTTAACAATGCTCAATCTATCTTGTCATCAAGAATATAAACTATATTTTCATATGTATTGGAAACTAGATTTGTTGCCTCATTGTATTCTACCTTACGATAGCCAAAGTAAAAATATGTACTAGAAATCAATATGGAAAACATTTTTTGCATTTTTTTTAATCACCATGGAAGGTGAATTCCATAGCTTGTCTACTTTCACATACATTTATTACTGGGATCACTGAAATGAAAAACTTGGAATATACATTGAAACACCCATTTGATATGAATGAAAAAGAATAAATTGTATTAGCTTGTTAATACGCCAAAACTTGCTCAAAGTATGTAACCAATCGGGTTAATGATTTGAAACTAAAACAATTGTCGGAACATACCAATGGGTAAATAATTGTACTGTAATTATAATTGATGTAACCAAGGGTGCCAGCAATAGAATAATGATAAGAGAAAATAGTTAGGACTCAGCATGCATAGGGTAGCTTGTTGTTGGTTGGTGATCTTTGCATTTTTTTTATTGTAAATGTTTAAAGGGGAACTAAAGCTAAAAAAAAAGACATATTAAAAACGTACCTTATATTAAGTTGAACCGTTGCAGTCACAGATTTATCTGTACTGTAATTTCACTTCACCGAGGCAGACTTCACAGTGCTTTGGGGGGGTATACTAGTGTCCGAGTGTACAGAGGTTCAGCCTTATAATGGAGTTGGGGAAGAAGCTTTTTCTTAACCTGTTTGTGCAACACTTTATGCACCTGTAGTGTCTCCCAAGATGGTACAGACCATGATTTGGGTGTAATGTATCAGCAATAATGCTTCTGGCTCTGGACAGTGCTTTACAGAGTTTCACTTCAGTCCCTGGCCTGTGGAGCTTCCAATCTAGTTTCTCTATTCAGTCACATACACATAGACAGACACAGATTGTGGGAGGAAACCAGAGTGCCCGAAGGAAACCCATGCAAACATGCAAACTCCATTGCAGATGAAGTCCAGGATGGAACCCAAGGCAGCAGTGCTAACCACTTTTCCATCACACTGCCCAATTTGGACTTTAGTCAATAACCCCCTAATTGCTTTGCTGAAAGTATTGGAATCTGGACTCTTGAAACAAATTTATTGTTAGTGGTGGGCAGCTGGAAGATGGAGTCCAAACGTTTTATAAAATTAGTTGTAAAATTCAGCAAATACATTGGAAAGGAGTTTAGGAAAAGATCTGTTTAGAGCTAGAAGTTTGATTTATAATAAGGGAATGTGTTGTTGCATTTGTATACTTTAAAGTTTGTTGGCTATAAATTTGTCTACCTTGATATTGTTGTAATAATGTAAAGCAATGTGCGGTTTTTGTAGAAATGTTGTCTTTGAAGCTAAATTCCTCATTTTTAATAGTTTGCATTGTCTATTCCTCTGTTAATTGCAGCCAAATTAGGCTGGAGTACTTCATGAATATGTATAATACAAATCAAGAATCCAACTTCAAAGACAACATTTTTACAAGTACTATGTAGGATAACTGCCATGCCAATCCACATGGGATATTCTTTAAAATAGTTTTCACATTGCAGTTCAAACAAAGGATGTGCAGTGACACTACATCATGAAGTGGCTGCATTATGTGGTGTACATGAAATTTGATAAGCAGTCTCAGAAACTCAATCTGATGTAAGAAAGTGAAATGATATGAATCGGGGGGTAGAGGTATAATATTGCCAGTATAACAATATAACTATGTATATTACATGAGGCATGTTTATGGATGTATAATATTCTGACGTTATATAGAAGATAATGTACTCCATTTTCATAATTAAAAGTATAAATTACCAAGGAGTTCCATACCTACTCAGGCAACAAGCAAACAATACATTATAACATCGACAAAGAGCTGAACTACCTGCAGCAGAGGCAGTTCTGGGTAGATTGACACCCTCCCCCCTGGACCACCACCTCCAGCAGCCACACACCCCCGCCCACCACCACCACCACCCCCAGTCATGGACCACCACCAGCAGCCGCCTTCACCCCCCCCCCACACCCGCTTATGGACGGCGCTCGTGTGCCCTCATATAGATTGAGCCCTGGGCTGTCACCCGCACCGCCCATAGTTAAAACCTGCCCTGACCTGCAGACCAGCAGTTTCACCATAGATACTTTCAGAACCCCTGAAAGAATGTGTTTGGAAAACTAATGTATGCTAAACAGCTTTAACGTATACAAAATAGGATTATGTGTCCTTGGGCTTGTTATGGCATCTCTAAATATCACAGTACATAAATACTAGTTTATCAGACCCTAATGACACAGATTGATTGCAGTGTGCTCTGGCAATATTATCTAAAGAAGATTACAAGGTTTACAAATATGTTAACTCGCCTGTCTACTGGTCGATGAAGCCATGCAGTATACAAATAAGTTCCCTGCTGAATATATGCACTTATAAAAGGAACAAAAGAATCTTGACACTTAATGAAGACACTCAACAGCTGTAAGAGATCTGCGTAACAGCAAGGAGATTAGGAATGCGGGTGGTTTCTTAGCCTATAGCAGCCATGTGTTACTGATTCCTCTACAACTCAACAGACAATGCCCACAGTTTTACAGCCATACACTCCAGAATCAGCCAAACTGGAAAAAATTGCTTGCTTATTACTTCTATAGTTGTAGTGGTTTTAAATTGCTGTAATTTAGTTCCAAAGCTCTTTCCCATAAATTAGCAAAGACATATAAACCCTTCCCCAGATCTCATTACCTGTTGCTTGGAAATATGACACTACCATTGGCTGTGTGGACTGCTACAATAACAGTAATAAAAACTATTTCTCACTACATTAATTTGCAGTTGTAAAGTTGACCAAGTGGACATGCCATAAGGTTAACGTCACATCACGCTTCCACCCCCTGCTATCAGCAACTAAATACAAGTGAAGCTGCCCATACTGTAACCGATTACCCATGTGGAGCAGGTGTCACCTGCCATAATTGCATGAGAATGCCTCAAACAAATCATCTTGTCAGTACAGCCATGCCATTTCAAAGACTCTACTATTTGTTAACTGGTTTCTAAAAGGGTAACCAGTTGCATGAAGACTTTGTGATATATTGGTAACTTAGAAGCTTGCATACAGTCCTGTCCAAAAACTATCCAAACCACATCTTACTTGGTAGATCACAGCATCACCCCGTTGTTAGGAGCTTATAGGCACAGAATGGTTGATACCTTACCATACCCAATTACTGTCCACACCCCTTTGTGCAGGTAATAGCAGGCTAAATTATGCAGGAAAATGAGGTGCTTTATCTGTGTAACTTATAATTCCATGCAAACAAAGTAAAATCACAAATATCAGGTTCTGAATATTGAAAATCCTTAGTTAGACCTTTCTGCCCTGATCCCCCCCAGCCTACATCCCTGATTAGGAGAGAGGTGCTCTTCCATTTGAGCTGTCTATAGACATATGCCTTTTAGGCATATAGGAAAATCCAGCACTTTCATTGCTCCACCACAAAGCACACAAATCCCAAACCACTGTTAGTGATCCATAATTGGCACATGGTCTAATACATAAATTCAGGCCATCCCAGCAGCAATCATGAGCAGTATCCATGGATGCATGTACTGTACTATGTAAATGGATGCAGTCAGTAAAATGAAAGTGGCCTAACATTAGGGCAGAAGCCATTTAGTAAACCAGTTGGGCTTAACTTATTTTACCAAATAAGTCACTGTGTGCTTCTTGAAGCCCATCATGCTCAAAGTGCAGACTTAAAGGGGAGAGATTACAGTAGGAAGGTATAATTTTGCTATCGATATAAACTATTTTGCCTATGATTATCAGACACCAGTCTTTATATACGTATGATATAATCCTTAATCATAAAAGGGATTTATTGTCTTTCAGATGAAAAGGTAAAGCAGCTTCATTAAAACTAAATTAAGATACAATCATATCATACTCAAAGGGATTTACCAGTACATATATAAAATATTTGTTATTGATGACAAAGTTGTAGTGGATATTTAATAAAGGATTTTTTAATAAATAGCCATTTTTCGTAGTTCTTGTTAAAATGTAATCCTCCCCAAATCCTCCATTTTTGAATAATAATAATACTTACTATTGTAGTGGATACAAAGGTGTGCTGTGGGAGGGACGGTACATTTCACCCACGCTTTGTTCATATGGCTGGAACGCCGCCCAGTTTTTAAGATTGGCTCCAGCTGTAGTGTAGCACAGTGGTTAAAAGGCAGGTGGAAAATCCTGTGGGTGGGGTCGGTTTGGACACAAACTTGGAAGTGCTGTGTTGTGGCTGGACTGGAAAGACCCCTGAGACTCTAAAGTGGGATTTATGAAAAAAAGAGGAGTTTAAGTTTGTGAGAAAACCTGAAAAGTGTATGTTATTTGTTTGGTTTTTTTTGTTTTGCCAAGTCAGGCTGTATTTCAGTTAAAGTTTTCTGTAAATAAAGCCGAATCTTCAGGAAAGACCCTGGTTGCAGTTTGTTATTCCACAAGACGACCAAACCACTTGAGTGAAACCCCTACACTATCTTAATTCTTAGGCCCTTATTCACCAATGTGCGAAGTGAACCGCGATGTGTTCGATTCACTTCGCACATTGTATTATGCGCATGCTGATGTCCTGTGCGCGGACACCAGCATGCGCATTAAAGGGATTCCCCTCCCGGCGAAGAGACTCGAGTGCTCTCGCCGGGAGGGGAATCCCTTTAATGCGCATACTGATGTCTGCGCACAGGACATCAGTATGCGCATAACACAATGTGCGAAGTGAGTCGAACACATCGCGGCTCACTTCGCACATTGATGAATAAGGGCCTTAATATTTTACTTTCTAGGCACAATTTACAATTATATGGTAAATATAAACTATATAGTAACTATAAATGCATTTGAGGGATTTCATTTTTGGTGTTACTGTTCTTTTAAATACTTAGGGGGTAATTCAGCAAAGAGTGAACTTACCCTCTGATCCTTCATATCAAACTCGCCAAGACTGTTACAAGTTCGCAAATGTCCTGCATGCGGCTTTAAAGGCATTCCAGTCTCGGCAAGGCTTGCAAGGCTCGACTCAAGTGGCCTCGCGAGACTGGAATCCCTTTAAAGCGTTCGCTGATGTACATGTGCAGGACATTTGCGAACGTGTAACAGTCTCTGCGAGCTGATGCGAAGGATCGGAGGGTAAGTTCGCTCTTTGCTGAATTACCCCCTTAGTCACGTAAGATCCATTATAGCCAGTAAAGGTCTATAACCTACTTATAGCTATTATTTGATTGTTCCACTACAAAAACATAGGGGTTATTCACTAAGGTGCAAATTCGACTGTCGAATTCTCAAACAGCAGATTCCCATAGCAAATCCGCAACAATTTCCTCATGGTAAAGTCGCAACAATTTTTTAAAGTTAAGATTGTGACAATTTTCCCATAATAAAGTCATGACTGTGAGAATATTCTCATTATAAAGACGCAACTGCGACAGTAGCAGCTTATTGCAACTGTTTATATCTGGCGAACTCGCACCTATACGCAACAATTTGGACTTTAGTGAATAACCCCCATAGTTTACATTAGTTATTTACAAAGCATGACAAAACAGCAATAGGGTTATGTCATAGGAGCTGCTCCAATCCAAATGGAATTTACATTCTCTGTCCAACATTCCTTCTCTTCTCTCCCTGTTTTATTCACAGATGTATTAAAAATATTACATAAAGCCACAGAGTATTTAAGTGTATGCTGAACAGGAGCTGCTGTTCTGGGGATAGAAACCAAAAATCTGATCCAACTGTATGCTTGGAAATACATTGTGCCAAAACCATGCACTGGAGATTACAGAATTATTTTGGAAATATAATAGTGGCAGATGTTTTGTATAATGTAAGTAACTCAGAGATGAAGCATATGCTTGTGGACAGAGTTATCAGCAAAATCTGCTGTATTTATCGGGGGCTATGTTGTGATATAGTTGTATTTAAACCATGCCATAAAAATACTTGATCTCAAGCAGTTTTTGACCACAAAGGAAAACCAACAAAGCACCTAGTTATCTGCCTATAAAACTGCAACAATTTAAAAAAAATGAATTTCAGCCATTTTCATGAGGGTACTACATTGGCAAACCACCTAGACCACCTCCCTTATCACTTCAAACATAGACCTGTTTCAGTAGTAAACCACCCAAGTAGCCAAGAGAGCAGTTTCCTAGCATCTAACTCCTTAATAATTTATGGTCTATGAACTAAATCTTGTGACGGTAACTACAATCTATTGTAATTATAAAAAGGCACACTCTAGACTCTCATTGTAAATCATCAGTTGAGGACCTCTAGTGCAGTAATATAATGCTCTACATTTGGAGGGCTTTTACAGTTGGGAGTCCTCCTTGGAAGAGGAAGGACTGATCTACAACAAGATCAGTTGCTAGGAATATAATTTTTTAGTTTTGTTACAGCTTGCTCCTAAAATTTAAAGTATAGGACTAGTGAATTTAGTGGCTGGTTTTGGCTCCAACAAGAACTATATTGGACCTGGGTTCCTGGGTGTTTAAAGCAAGGCTGTGCAACCAGTGTAGTAATCACAATGGATAGGAATAGGGGTTATAGGATGGAATTTCTTCAGCAGTAGGTATTGCCTTGTGCATGCCTCCTAAAGAAGAATTTGAGTGCCTAGCTGACTGATACTGCACAAAACACCATATCCCTTCAGGCCCCTTGTAATCCCTGGTGAGATCTACTGTGGTAATTATAAATAAATATGCTCTAACTATATCTGGTCAGGTAGTTTGCAGGAGTGAACTTGCAGAAACTGTAGCTGAATGAGATAACATACCTGCAGGTTTCTGATTGGATTTTTAATATTTTCAAACCTGTCAGGTCTAAAACTTGATATTTCAACCAAAACAGCTACAATAAATATTGGCTAAGTTCAGCATTTACCCATAATTCTATGCAAAAATGCTGCAAAAAGTGTGTAATAAATAAATAATATATATTACAAAAACAATTTAGGAGGCAATATAGCCCTAAAATGTTTGGTTAGATAAATGTGACCTGAATATTATTAATGTAGCTAGACTCTGGTACATGAGACAAGTTCACCAAAATCAGGATTTTCCATCACATAAGTTTAAAAATAACTGTAGAAAAAAAACACATAATCCCATGAACAGGGGATAAGGAATATTAATGTATACAGGGGTGGGACTAAGAAACTGGTGGTAACTATGGAAATAGATGCTTAGGATGCATCTGTTTATGTATTGGTGTTTATAACTCACTGATAGGCCAGCACCAAATACATATGTTATAGAGGTCAGTTTGAAAGGTCAGGTTTAAGGTGACTTACCTCTGAATCACATCTTTAAGGAAGTAGATTAAGAGCAGCTGAAAGCTGTTGAAGTTTTAGAGATACTAAAATTATAAATAGGACGATTATCTTTTTGTTGTCTGTTAAAAGTTTAGTGTTTATCAAAGCATCAATTGCATCCAAAAATTGGTATGAAATTGCCCTGGTAGAATGATGGGCTATAATCTCAAAAGATTGTTATGCTCAGACAACCAGGCACCTTACTTTAAAAGCCTAGGGGGTATAGAAATGTTCTTTCTTTTTATCAAAAGTACTAGACAAATCATTTCAGTTTGTGTTCATGTAAAGCAAAGACCTCAATCACCAGTTCCCTTTTTCTGTCACTTTATCTTTAAAGCTGTGATAAAAGACTTTGGTCTATAACTTCACCATCAGAGGTCGTTCCATTGTTTGCTTATATGTAAATGTAGTATTAATATTACCGTAACTGAATACTGAAGAAGCTTTTTGGATCTGCAGTAGAATGATCCAATAAAAAGTCTGGGGGTTGGCAGAGGTTGAGTTGATGAGTATAAGATTTCCATTAATAGTTCCTCTACAATATGGACATTTCCAATAGTCCTCACATTGTTTTGCCACTTATTTCCACTCTCATGAGCTGTTGGTGAGATGTAATGAGACAACAGAGAGATATGTATCATGCAACAAAGTGTTCTTATCAGACTTGCCAAAATAGCCAATGTAAGAGAAAAAAGACATGAGAGAAAAAGAACCAAGAAGGTTGCGAGAAGCACAAAGTGAACAAGAAGCCAATGAGAAGCAAACAGACAAAATATTTTGAAGGTATGGAACATTTCGTTGAGGTACATTTTGATTATTTACTGTTGAAGGGGTGTTACAGAAGATACAAACCATCAATTAAACGACCCCTAAAACTAATCCCATCCATCCCATCCATCCCATCAATGGCTTTAAAACTATAATATGGCAATCCAGGAAGTACTGAGGGGGGAATTCACGATAGTGCGTAGTCTTCTGCTCACTTCGCACTGACTGATATGCGCTCGTTGATGTCCTGTACGCGGACATCAGCGAGCGCTTTAAAGAGATTCCAGTCTCGGCGAGACCAAAAGAGTTGCTTCTTCCGAGACTGGAATCCCTTTAAAGCGCTCTCTGATGTCCGCATGCAGGACATCAACGAGCGCATATCAATCAGTGCGAAGTGAGGAGAAGACTACGCACCTCACTTTGCACTATTGTGAATTCCCCCCTAATTCTCTATCTTCTATTCACTCCCATTCAATCCAGAAAAAGTGAACATAACAATGAGCAGTATAGGTACACTTTCATACCATTACCTGATTTTGTAACACCTGACAAAAGGAAATAGATATTTAACTGAACAGTTACTACCATGTAACTAGTTCTTTTTTAATTTTATCTTGTAATTTATTTATTGCTTTGAATTGTTTTTTTCTTCTGCTTGCTGCTGTCATCTTTTAAAGACTGGGCTTTGTGAGTCACTTGATAAATTTGTTTTATCTAAAGTTCCAGAATGTTGGTTTGTTTACTAAACAGATAACACAGAAATGTATCCATAAAATGGGAAAACTCCAAAAGATGATTTTTTTCACAGTAAAATTGCCCACAGTTCATAAAAAAAAGGATATGTTTTGGTGCTGATTTTGTCTCTATCAAAACAGATTGTGATTTATAGCTGTAGTCCTGCAATAGCTTGCATTCCATAGTTTGTATATTCCTGATTTCACCAGGGTTTATGCAGTGTTTTCCTCTCAAGCAATGGTTCTCAACCTGGGGGTCATGACCCATTTTGTGATCGAATGAAAATTTGCCAGGGGTCGCCTAATATCCCTTGGATTGTCGTGGATTTTTGATACCATTTATCTGCGACCGCAACAATTTAAAAGATGCGACTGCGACAATACTTCTATAGTAAAGTTGTGACGATACTTCTATAGTAAAGTTGTGACGATACTTCTATAGTAAAGTCGTGACTGCAACAATGTTCCCATATGATTGTGTGAATATTGTCACGGCCGTGACATTACTATGGAATTATAGTCGCTTTCAAGGATAAAGGGTGCGGCAAAAAAAAGTTGAGAATCACTAATCTAGAGCAAAGTTTTGCATGTAGTTCAGTTCATTTTTTAGCTATATGTAATATGGATTTTGTGTGTCATTTTACACTGATATATCAGTCATGAAAACCTTGTCAGTTTGTACACATCTCAACCTGTGTCACCAAGATCTCCAACCTGTCATTTGTTTTTTCTCTATGAGACATAATATAATTTTTTTTTTTAAGTTTCCATCTGGTATATCGATATATCCCTTTTATTAATTTCAAAATATCAATAGTGTTGATATTGATATTTATTAAACCCCTTCTGAACTTTTTATTACTGAAAATGTTCACCTGGGTGAGGGTGAAAACCCATTATTCTCTATGGAGATAGTTTAGAACATTTTTTTCTAAGTCCCCATTGTTAAAATCTGTGATATTGATATACATGGAGAAGGAGCTCCATTGAAAGTAATGTAAAGTGCAGTGGCATTAATGCATTGATCTTTTTCAATATTGATTCATTTTATTCAGCACTACATAAATTTAGAAAAATCTAAACTATGGTAAAAAGAAAAAAACGTCAATAACATAGCAAAGAGACTTGAAATGACCTTTATGAATTCCCCCCATCCAATCTTTAGTGCATTTTTATTTTCAAAAGCCAAATGACAGATAACAGAAAACTGGACTGGAAGTATTACAGGAACACAAGATGTTTCCTTCCAAATGTCAGTAGGAAGAACCTTATCCTGTAGATTAGGAATGTTTGTGAATATTGGCTCTCTAGTCCCAGTGATATGAACAACACAAGCCATTACTATAAAACACTGTCTCAGTCTTCTAAAAATTGTTGCATATCAAAAAAATGAAAATGAAATCTATGACTGGTGAAGGCTTGATGAATAGTGCTATAAAAATTCACCCTACATAATCTTATAACCTTTCTAAGCGTAATAAACAACACGCTCACCATTCTTTTTTGGGTTAAATGGCCACAGCATTTATTAACAATTCTGTAACATATAGTATACAACTTAAACACACCTTGGCAGATGGTCCCAGAAGTTCAGTTTATAATTGTAAAACCGCACCACTATCAGCTGCATGCCACCGGCTTGATAGTAAATTAACTGCTGCAGGGACCCCATGCGCTATGTTACCATTTATATAACTCTTGAATTAATTCCCTAGTTCCTTAGGACATATCACCTTCTACTGTTATTCTTGACCCCATTTCTCAGGACCACTGTCCTAAATGCTGTGACTTCCATCATTTCAAACACCCACCATAAGATAGGGATGGGGGGTGAGGAACCGCTTCCTTTCTCCTTCCCACCCAATACTGACTCCCTGAAGAATTCTCCCCCTTTTTAGTCCCAGCATACCCCTCACCCTATTTCCTGTTCCCACCCCTCCCAGTCATATCTGCCCTACCCTTAGAACCAGGGCTCCTCTATATATTAATTTTAATGTTGTCACTGCTTTAAATTGAACAGATGTTTTATAATTGAAACATTTCAAACAGGGCCACCAACAAGAAATCTTGGGGCCCCCCTAAAACCTGACAAATGGTTCCCCTGACCTGTTTATGTAGACTCTAGTTACATTTCAAAGTGTCAACTTACACTGATCATCACCCAGTAAGCCATAATTTCATTGGTTATTACTCACAAACCTATACTGACTTTCTAGCTAGGCGCCCTAGTTTGCCAAGCTGATGGGGTGCCCCACAGCATTACCCCCTGTTGGTTGCCCTCATTTTGACTAGTCCACATACAACGTATTATTACCAAAGGCTTAAACCACAATGCTAAAGAAATGACTTACCTTATCCTTAGAGCATGAACTAGAAAAATGCATACCATTTGGTGGCCATGTTCTTTGCAGGTACATGTCATTTGTCCTTACCCTAGTCCCTACAACTAAATATAATAATTTTATAGCATTGTATAGTAAAAATATCCATACATGTAGCAGATCTTTAGAGTTTTTCATTTGTTTTTTTATTCTTTTCTCTGCTAGTATAATAGTTGTTGAATTGCATTGCATTACTTAGATTGTAAGTTCTACTGGGCAGGGACTTCCATCTTCTTGTGTCAATCACAACCTGGCACTTAAAGTGATTTCACGTTACTCACTTGTAATGTGTAATGCACTTTTCCCATGTTTGTATTATATTTGTATTGTTGAATTGTACAACACTGTGTAAATTTGTGGCGCTTTATAAATAAAATTATACATAAATACATTATCAATCACCACCAGCTTAAGCATTCTAGAATCCACAAGCTGTTGCACCTTGCAATAATCACTATTTGGTATGTTCTCACTGCTTTATTTTATTATAGACCACTGACATTCAGACCAGTATTTTGTATCCAACAGTAATGTAGGTTTTAAAATTATCTAGTAGGAAAGATGGAGAAACTGGTTTATAGCTGATTCCATCAGAGAAATCCTTGATGTTTGTTGATCTATTCTTGCTCTTGTGTGCCTAAAATATGAGCTGGTTGTAATAGATTTAGGTGGCAATTATACTATAAGGAATTTGACTGCTGTCACTGTACTGTTTGCAGCATTAATTCTACGCTATTTTGATTGAGCATCTGTCACTTGCAACAGGTAAATAAATTAGTCTTTCTATATTGCCGTTTTTACTGTAGTCTTATCCTTAGAATCATAGTATGTTATTGCATTTTTTAATCATTGCATTGTCTAATCATGGTCCAGAGGATCCTCCAGTGAGCCCCAGTAGCAGTGGGCTTATTGAAATCTGGTCAGGGTGGGCTCCAGACCCATAGTGAGCCCTTCCAGCAAGCTCTGGTCTTTTGTGTGACATCACCTGCCTGGTGAAGTCAAGAGGGTCCTCTGGTGGACCCCATATAAGCCAGTCAAGATGTTCAAATGTACAAAATATAGGAAAAAAGATATTTTACAAATCTGTTGGGTTTTTACCATAACATTGGAAAAGCCCCAGATGTTTTGTAGTGATTCAGTGAGCATGTAATGTAGACTTCCTGTGGAAATATTAGCCAAGGAAAATGTTTACCTTTTAAAGTAGCATTGTTACTAAGAGGAAATTTTGATATGCTACTTGCCATTAAAGACATACTAACACTTGGTAATATATTGGTAACAACTTTAGTAAATATTTTTTTTAGTAAAACTCTGATATAATCATCACAGAATGTTCAGGTTTTTTTTTTTTTTAATTATTTCATTGTATCATTTTTGCAAATGAAGATATGCAGTATTCATTAAATTGCTTATTAATGAAGTATTGTCAGCAAGTCCACAGGTCTCTTATCCTCAGTTCTGTGCTAATAAGCTCACAAGGCTGCAATGATGTCTGGGATGTCTTTTATAGAAACAAATGCTCATAGAGTTTTTCTACAACAGGTTCTAACCAAACAGTACTTCCCTTATGTTCATTCACTGCCTCTACACTGAGAAACTCTATCCAGGTCTGCAGCTCACATACACACACACAGAGCTAATTTCTCTCTACAGCCTTACTGGGATTCTGGCTAACCTCACAGCCAGCTGGAAAACCCAAAATGGATTCTTACCAATAACATGGGAGCATGCAGGGGGAAAGATAAACCTCATTCTACAAAACCAAAACAGGAAGCTCAAAGTTTTTATAAAGAATTTTAAGTTCCTAGTGAAATAATATATTCATTAATGTATTATTAAAATTCATTTTGAGTGATTATTGGGCACCATTTCTACCTAAAACTAAATAACTGAAAATCAGCCTCTAAAATCAGTACCATTTACTTCCTGGTTAATACCAGCTAATATAAAGCTGCTTGTCAGCCTAGGATGAGAGGGAAGTGGGTACTCTACTTCAGTCTGCATGTTCCACAGTAACATTCCCTTTTGCTATTTATATTTCATTATTTATTCTGCTAAAACTTTTGCAAAAATGTAATTTACATCTACATTGATAAATATATCTTTATTAGATGGTTGCTTATTCAAGCTTAACTGTTCCTTTAAGCTAGAAATGTTAAAGGAGAACTAAGTTGAAAAAATAAAAAGCAACAGTTAAAATACTTACCTTATACTGAGCCGATTGATTACAGTCACAGCATGAGATGTGCTGTTATTTGCCCGCTCCCGATGCTTCACCCGACGCTTCTTCATAGCACTGGCTGACTGGCAGCCAGCGCCACAGCTCTCCCCACCCTTTTACACCACGGGTGTTTCAGGGCTTAAACATCATCACGTTCATTGCAGGGGCCAATGAAAATGTTACCCGCAAGGAGAGTGATGATGTATGACGCCAGGGAAGGAGAAGAAGGAGCTGCGAAATATGCAGGAAGCACCGGGAGAAGCATCAGGAGCCGGCTGATTACAGTACAACTCATGCTGTGACTGTAATCAACTGGCTCTGTATAAGGTAAGTATTTTAACTGTTGTTTTTTATTTTTTCACTTTAGGTCTCCTTTAACAGTATGCAATGAGATTGCTACTTTGAGACCAGTGATGCATGCTTATAAAGTTGATTGCTTTGTAGATCCATGTTTTCCAGTACTACAGGCACTGCTCATACTCAGTGAATTCTGTCTCCTGTAGGTGTGCACTGATTAGGGCGGTTCTTGCCCTATTGACGCCCTGGGCGAACCACCCCTTGACCTCCCCACCCCGCTCCCCCCCTGCCCTATGCCCTGCACCCCCACTCACCTCCTTCAGCGTTCCAGCTACATACCTCCTCTAATAAGGTAAGTTGAATGCGACGGCGCTCCTTAGATGCTTCGGGTCTTGCCAGCAGCTGCCGAATACAGCCGACAAGACCTAAAGCAGCCAAGGAGTGCCATCACATTCAACTTACCTCATTGTGGAGAAGCACTTAGAGGAGGTGCATTGCTGGAATGCTGGAGGAGGTGAGTTTAGCTATGGGCGATGTGGGCGACAGCACCCCTCAAATAGATTGCGCCCTGGGCGGTCGTCCACATCGCCCATAGCTAGAACCGGCCCTGTGTATCTGTCTAGATCAAATAAATCTAACAATAAAGCCAGTGAATAAAGATTCAAGAAATATTGGATTCTCTTCATATTAAACAGAAGGATTTCTAACTGCATTTTGGGGCTTCTTCATTTACTTAAAAGCAAAAGCCTTTAATATTTCCAGTGCTACAATGCTCATTATCAGATGTATAGAGCAAAAAAAAAAAAAAAACCCTCTCAGTAAAACTAGGAGTTGCATCCCATTTTTGGGAAGAAAGTGTAAAAAAAAAAAAATCTCAGACGATACTGCATCCCTGTATTGCACAGCTGAATTAATTTATTATCAAACTTGCAGTATAGTGATTTTAGAGGTAATTGGGTAGGTGTGTAATAATCTGTTCAGCTGCATAACACATGACAAAAGCAGCACGATCTGGCAATGATTAGAAATCAGAAGATGATGATTAGAGATCAGAAGATGTATGAAAAATGTAGTGTGCAAAGATAAACTGTGATTTATTTAGATATACAGGGTAAGTCTTCCTCTTTAAAGGGAATGTTGCATGTGTGAGTTTACAATAAATATAAACCCCTTTTCAGTAATGTTTGTGGAGAATTCAGACAGTTTTTATATTTAACTGCTTAAAGTAATAATTTGGAAAGATTTACATCAAACACAAAAAATTGCCGTTCCATTTAATTTTTAAATTTTCAAGTGCTTGACTGCTTTAAGCTGACAAAAAAAAACTGCTATTCCCTATAGAGCAGGTCCAGTTACTTAGCCATATTCGGAATCGTTTTCCCATCAAAAACATCCATATTGATCTAAAATCGAAGGTGAACCACACTGAAAACACTGCAAAGTGTGCCACTTTCCATGAATTCATATTTATCGATACAAGTTTTTTTTTTTGTATTATCAATTTTTTTACCGACACTATACAAATGAGCAAAATTGAAAAATCTAGCAAATTGAAAAATAATGAAGAAAAGCATTGATAAATGGTGAAAGGAATCAAAAAGGTTAAAAAGATCTTTATACATTTCTCCCATAGGTGAATTAACTGTTTCTTAAGTATGCCTCTGTATGTTTTTCCTGTGATTTGTTTGCAAGAATTACTGTATAAGGGACCTAATTAATTGTTCTCTTAGCACTGTCTAATAATGTCTTTTAAAGTGCAAAAAATTCAAATTAAAATCATGTAGCGGCCCCCCCAACGCATTTCGTGCATTAGGGCACTTATTCATAGGGCACTTATTCATAACTATGAATAAGTGCCCTAATGCACGAAACGCGTTAGGGGGGGCCGCTACATGATTTTAATTTGAATTTTTTGCACTGATGCTGTTTCTGCTTTTAATATGAAGAAATAAATTAGATGTTTTTAACTCTTGGGAGTGCCGGAATTTTTCCTGACTTAAATGAATACTTGGATATTTGATGTTGGTAATCTGGTTGTATTGGATATGTTGCTACTGTTTTGACTGTTTAGATCAGGAGTGGGCAATTAATTTTCCCAAGAGGCCGCATGAGAAATTAGGATGGTTTTAGAGGGCCGA
>WMED01007722.1:0-17425 GCA_019650415.1 Pipa parva
CAGTCTGTGCGAAGTGAGCCGAAGGCTTCGGAGCTCACTTCGCACAATCGTCAATTCCCCTAAGTGTAAGAGAATTCATCAACAGATGCAAACTTAACAGAGGTCTAATAACCCATAGCTACCACTCAGAGGTTGGCTTTTATAATTCTAGCTTCCTGTATACCAGCAAATACTAACTTCTGGTCAGTTGCTATGGTATGGGTTACTAGACCATTAGAAAGATTGTCCCATTGATGAATTCCCCTTATCTGCAAATCTTTAAAGAGGCCATAACATATTAATACTTGTTGAATTGCCATGAATTTTGCTCGATATCTGCCTTGTAGCTACTGCCTTTCCCATATACAGTACATGACTGCCTAAGGGCTGCTTGTTTGCTGCAAATTGTGACCAACATAAGCCTATAACCATGCTAGAGGCCCTCTGCTACCTGCTTTACTAGAATTCATCCCTTCCCTCTGGAAGCAAGCTCAGTTGCATTGCACAGCACAACCTCACTGTACTGTAACCAAGCTTTCTCTATTGTATACCTGCCAATATCTGGACGTGCAGCTTCTTGCTGATGTCTGCAGATCCAACACTCACAACAATTTGTTTAATGGGCTTCCAATTATTGTGACATTTCACTGCAGCAATGGATGAGCTAATCTATGTTCCAACTATTAGTCACTAATTTAAGCAGCCACATTCATTTATTGTACAGCATTTTAACAGTATTCTCCTTTGCTTTGTGCTGTCCATTTAAATACCATACAAGCTCTGTTCAATGATACAGATCATTTTGTAATGCACCCACAATGCAACAGGCACATTCATATGCTTGTATATGCCTCTTCGCTCCAAGATATAGTGAGGACTAAGGAATACTATACAAATCTCAAAATTAAAGTAATCCTTTTTTAATTAATAAAACACCAAGCTTACTTTGTGTATATTTTTGTAGTTCCTTATTCATGAATGAACATAAATTGGATAATCTCACCAATTTATCACATTTTGGTCACCGATATTGTAGCTGTAATATAAACTATTAGTGTTTTTTACATTCCTTTCAGTGGCAGACAATTCCTAACTCACGTTGAGACATTGTTGACATATATTCTATGATTTTTGAGTGAATTGTTGCCTTACAGCAAAAAGGAACCCTGTCAACAGTTCCTTAATTCACTGCTTTAATTCATCAAAGTCAAATCTGCATATTCTTTCCAGTATGCCTTGGTACTTGCTACTTGGACTCATGATAATTACCCTAAGGGTGAAATATACTAAAGTCAGAAAGACCGCGTGAGTTTTTTCAGTCTCTATTTTTCAATCTCAATATTTTGTGATAGAAAGTTAGCCATTAGCAGTATGGCTATCTTTCTATAAAAAAAAAAATTTAAAAATCGAGATTAAAATAACTTGCGCGGTAATCTAGCAGGTACAACACTATGGGGTTATTCACTAAAGTCTGAACTGTTGCGTATAGGTGCGAATTCGCCAGATAAAGACAGTCGCAATAGGCTGCTACTGTTACAGTCATGTCTTTTATAATGAGAATATTGTCGCATTTGCGACTTTATTATGGGAAAATTGTAGCAGGTTTGCTATGGGAATCCGCTGTTTGGGAATTTGACAGTCTAATTTGCACCTTAATGAATAACCCCCCGGGGGCATATTCATCAAAGTCGAAATTTATTAAAGACCCACTTTGGGTCTTTCCGAGTTTACCAAGTGAAATCTCATGAGATTTTTTGAGATTGAGGGGGTTATTCACTTAAGTCTGAACTGTTGCATATAGGTGCAAATTCGCCAGATAAAGAAAGTCGCAATAGGCTGATATTGTCGCAGTCACGTCTTTATAATGAGAATATTGTTTCAGTTGCGACTTTATTATTGGAAAATTGATGCAATCTTAACATTAAAAAATTGTCGAGACTTTATAATGGGGACATTGTAGTGGATTTGCTATGGGAATCCACTGTTTGAGAATTCGACAGTCAAATTCGCACCTTAGTGAATAAACCCCCCGAGTTTTTTGATGGAAAGGTAGCCATATTTTACATTAGTGGCATGGCTTCCTTTCCAACGAAAATTTAGAAAAATAGAGATCGAAAAACTTGATCTTGAAAAAAATCTCATGAGAACAATGCAAGATTTCTCTCAGTAAACTCGGAAAGACCCAGAGCGATCTTTCCGAGTTTAATACATTTCGCCATAAATCAGGAGTATCAACTCTGATTCGAGGGCCAAATCTGTCCTGTGGTTTAATTATATTTGGCCCGCAAGAAAATACCAAATGTCTACTAGAGTTGGCCAGCCAGTAGATAGCACATGCACTGCTAAAACCATAAATCCCTGAATTCTCTGCTGGTGTGTTGACATGCCAGAGGATCCACAAGTGCCCTCTATTTTGTTGACATTAATTAGGGATCTCATGTTACCAGTCACATCGGATCACCCTTCCCAGAAATGGCCAAATGAAAGGTGGAAAACAGAAGCTTTCAAGAAAAGTGGGAAGCAGAATATCTGTTAACAAATGTAAAGGACAGACCTGTTTGAAAAGGTTCATCATTATATCTGATGAGATGGAAAAACATACTCAACTGTAGACATTTTTCAATAAATATCAAGGTTGGACTGCGACTTTAACAAGTTCTTAATTTAAGCCCAATATTGTGTGTTTGAGTTAAACACCCGTAGTATAAATAATTGTGTAAATGTGTGAATTTGATTTAATTCGCATCTTCTCCATCGCAAATACCACATATTCACCAAAGATCGATATTTTCTGTGATGTAACAAATGCACAGTAAATTTTACAACTAATGATGAACACAAATTCACTTTACATTTTGCATCTTTTCACATGCATATAGGACAACACTTAGGCAAAATTTATTAAAGTTGGAAAGACCAAGAGCGGTCTTTCTGAGTTTATTGTGTGAGATCTAGGGGGAAATTCATCAATAAGCGAAGTGAGCTTCGATCCGTTCGGCTCACTTCGCTAATAGTAGTATGTGCATGCTGATGTCCTGTACGCGGACATCAGCATGCACATTAAAGGGATTCCCGTCTCGGCGAGGCAACTCTTTTGCTCTCACCGAGACGGGAATCTCTTTAATGCGCATGCTGATGTCCGCATACAGGCATCAGCCTGCGCATACTACAATTAGCGAAGTGAGCCGAACGGATCGAAGCTCACTTCGCTTCTTGATGAATTACCCCCTCTAGTCTCTACAGAGTTGATAAAAATCAGACAAAGGTGCTGTCTGTTTCACAAAACCCTATGTTTGTGAATGTTTTGATGGAAGAGCAAGCCTAAGTTTGATCTTTTATACTGCTGTCAGGATGGTGCCGCCTTTCAATTTCATACAAGGAAAAACATATTTCATTTGTGGTTTACAGCCACAGCCTTTTCTTTAAAGAATCTAGCAATAAAATAATATGATGCACATTTTTATTTGCTGACTGCACTGTTGGCATAGAGCATTCATGCTTGAAGGTAGCAGGGATCAATACTTCTTATTGCATTTTGAATAAGGTTAGCTTTATTAACACACCAGCCAATATTAATTTTTAAAACCTTAATTTTCTTTGCAGAATCTATACATTTTTTTTTATTGTATTATTGATTTTTAAATTGTGCAACCATAAAAATATTGCTCATAGAACTTTTGTATAATTCTGACATTTGATAGTTTCCTTTTCACATCATACTAAGGAAGAGTCCTGATTTTAACATCAGAATAGCAGCCTTCTGAGTTTGGATGATCCTGAATTTTTAGTGGAAGTGATTGTACGATTGATGAAATCCTTTATTGGCTAAAGTCCAAATTGTTGCATAAAGGTGTGAATTCACCAGCTAAGGATAATCGCAGTAGACTGCTACTGTCGCAGTCACAACTTTACTATGGAGATATTGTCATGGTCGTGATTTTACAATGGGAAAATTGTAATGGATTTGCTATGGGAATCCGCTGTTTCAGAATTCAACGGTCGAATTCTCATTTTAGTCAATAACCCCTTAATCTCAAACACTCAAGGGCGAAATTTATTAATTACTTTACCGAGAGAAATCTCAGATTGATCTCCCGAGATTTCATTCGAGATCTTGAGATCGAGTTTTCAAATTTTTTTTCCATGGAAAGGTGGCCATGCTTTACATTAGTAGCTACCTTCCATGGAAAATAACAAAAATTTGGGATTGCAAAATTTGGGATTTGTGATCTCGAATTAAATCTCGCTAGAATAAAACAAGATTTCTCTCGATGAAGTCAGAAAGACCCAGAGCGGTCTTTCCGACTTTAATAAATTCCGCCCTCGAATGATAAATGTGTTGCACTGTATTCTCAAGTCATGGACACAGCTTATAGCCCTATTTGGAATCTGCAATTTAATGAACACGTTAAAGCAGAACTAAACTTTGGCTTAATCCCTTATTAAACCAACAGATATAATACATTAAAAAAAGTGCTGAGATCTAAATCACCATTTAGAAGTTATGAGCTCTTGTACTATGTTGTTACGTAACAGTATAAGTCATCTTTTCTGCTGTTTTACACTCCCTCCCTCCATTTCTTAGATAAAAAGGGAAGGGGTTAAAATTTGTGCCAGGTTTTGCACCTTATCTTGCCAAAGTAGAGCAAATTCATTCCATTCTTTATAATATTTTAAAGAAGTAGATCGGATGACTTCCTCTTTAAACCCCAATCACATGATAATAATTTGGACCTTGAATCAACCAACATGGTGTGGTCTCCAATTTGGACTGGCTTCTCTACTACTAGTCTGTACAGAGGAGAAAACTAGGGCCTTCTCAGACCCTAGAACTATTTCTAAAATAAAAGAAACACGTACATTAGACCTGTATCCCAGGGCTGACTCAGGCAGTCTATTCCCATAAAGTTCTACCTGTCCATACGTTCACCCTATACTAGGCAGCTTATACTGATAAATCTGCTTGTATATTTGCTACACCTGAATCTTGACATGAGAAACTTCCAATCGAACCAATGCCTCTAAATTGTGCTGGAGGTGCTCTAAAAAAACAGCAATCATTTCTCCACGTGTTTTGGTCTTGTGAATGATTTTTGGAAGGCTGTGTTTCACTTTCTAGAAACAGAACTCCTTATTTCATTAACACGTTTACCAGAAATGATTTTGTTACAAATATATCCTGTCAAGCTTCATAAAGCAGTTTAAAAAATTACTATTTAATATACGGACAGCCGCAGTTACAATTTCTTATCACTGGAATAAAACGATCTCGCCCTGACTAGAAGTAGTTCTACGACTCAATGAATACGAACAATACGAAAAAATGTCTGTCATATAATTGGACTCTTTGGACACCCATAATTTAATCTAGAACAGAAGGATTCAAAGAGATTTATCTACCAGGGTTTAAATAAAAAAATGAGGGAGGGGTGTGGGAGAGGAGGCAAAAGGAAAACAATAGACAAAATACTCTAGGGCTTGTTTTCTTTTATATATAACGCGATCGTGTATATAACAATATCAAATATTTTCAATTACAGTCTTAGGTAAATGTACAATTGTAAAAGAGAATAACATAACTATGTAAAATTTATTTTTTAAGACTGCAAAAGATAAAACAATTTACAAATAAAATTTTTTTGATATTTCCTCTGCTCACCTCTTACCTTTAGAAGTTGCAGACAAGCCCCAGGACACACCCCTTATCCCCCCTGCAAACTATTTATATACTGTATATCTATATAAGTTAGGATAGAGTGGTCGTGTTAGTCCACATATTGAGTAAAGCTCTGTTTTAGTTATACAAGAAATAATTGTTTCTTTTCCTTCCTGTCACAGGGAACTTTACTATTTAGAAATGAAATAGATCAAGACATGTTCAATGTTAAAAAGAGAATGTCAATGAAATTAAGCATTTGATTTATGGTATACATTATGAGTAGCGTAATATTACACTGCATACAGCTTTTTTCAATGCATGCGTAAAGCGTAATTTGTCAATTGGCTGCAATATTCCTTTTGTACAAGGCAGATATTACAGGTGCCTGTGAGAAACATTCAGATTCACAAATCACACTGCAGGAGCTTGACAGGCAAATAAGAAATCAGTGAATTCATATGGAGTGGTTTGTGTTCTATATTTTCTGAATTACACTTCCCCCAAGAAGTTAGATGTATAAATAGATAAGATGAATTCTGTAAATCACCAATTATTATACTAGTGCTTAAGAAACATGTCTTGCATTAGTTTATACCAACTGAGCTACCTTCAAATGGATTTTACTCAGACCAGTCATCTTCACCAACCAATGCTTTTTATCAGCAGAGACCCTTGCAGATGGTTGCATGCTTGACTTCAAATCATTATGCAGTAGCTCCCTCAAGACATAACCTAGCAATATAAATAATGCTCATTCAGTACTCAGCAAGCATCTGATGCACCTGGTGTAAAGGCTTTGTTTCCATTTGTCTTAACAGCAGATTGTCTTAGTCTGAAGGGGATTTGCAAAATCCAATTGTAATTCAACTACAGTAGAGTCTTTTCATTAAGCAGCTGGGGGCCTACTCATCATTTGATAAATTTATCTTACAAAACAGTAAGAAATATAGTACATTAAAGTATAATTAAATGAGCACATGACTTTCTAGCAAATACAGAATGAAAAAAAAAAATATAAATACCAACAACCACCATATACAGTGTTTTTATTTGGTCTAAGCAATATAATAAATTAGCATGGACAATCTATTGTTAGGGTGTTTATTTCGGGGAGATATTTTGCCCCAATTATGCAGACATACTGCTGTAGTCCAGTCTAGATTTTGTAAAGCACCCCAGATGCAGGCTAGAGCCTGATTAAAAGGCAGCTGGGAGAGCCTGTTGGGGGTTGGAGTTGGAAGTCAGAAAGTTGATTCTGTGGCTGAGGCTGAAAATCCTTGTGAGAGAAACAGGCACTAGTGGTTTAAAGACTGTGCTAAACAACTTGGCTTTGTAGCACTGTGAAACCCCAAGGAGATGACCCAGGAGAAGGGAAGAGGTACTCTATATTTGATAACCAAAACTGTATGAGGTGCAGTTACCCACTGTGTTTTGATCAATGACTTTTTATCCTGAAATGTAAAAGGTACCCTGACTTTAATTTTCTTTTGTTTTGCCAAAGAAAGGTTGCGCATTAAGTTCATTTTTTTTCTAAAATAAATGTTAAATGCAAAGGAAACTCAATGTTTGCGATGTGTTAATCCGTAAAGACTGCTCCAGCACTTGAGTGATTCCCTACACTATAAAAAATAAACCTGAGGAAGTGGAAAAATTTGGGTAAAGCAGGAAACGCACTGAATAAAGCTAAAATTGAGATACTTGCCAAAGCAAGATAAATCCAAACAATAGTGGGACATGTTAGGTATGCACACTAACTCTCTTTAACTCAATAAATACAATTTTCACATCCATATTAGTAGCATTTCAGAGTGTTCATCAAAGCATTTTCATACTATTTCTTCAGTTTATGTTCTTAAAACCTTTTAGGCAGAATATAAACAAGGATCCAGAAGGGACAAGTTTTTAAAAAGTAGAGCTTCAATTTAGAAAGATATTAGTATTTAAATAGAAAATGTCATGAAAAAAGAATAAATAAAAGGTTTAACATGCAAGAATATAAACTTTTCTAAAGCTAGCTCTTGAAAGTACTCACAAAGCAGTTTGCAGGATTTCTGGATAAATGGTTTGGGTCAAATTAAAAGCTATGCATCATTCTTATAGTTATGCTTTGGGTCTTACTTAGAATATTTTGGATGGAAATTTCTGGACTTCAATCCTCTTATCTTGTAGATAAAAGACTAAATGGTGCATCTCTGTCATTATTATTATCCATGCAAAGGGCAATGATGTAGGCAAGATCAAATCTGTTCTGCTTATTTTTCACATCAAAAAAGATTCAGCTGTAATCTCTTGTGTTCCCTGCCTCAATGTCTGGTCAAAAAAATAAATATTGCTTCAACTATGTTGGTTTTCTGATCCTTCCCTGAGTCTTTAGGAAATGTTCATGCTTAGGTATGTTGAGCTTGAATTGGATTTGCAATGCAAATGTGGCAGTTTATGTTCAGTCTATGGAAGTTGGTTTAAATATCTGTTATATTTGTAGCTATTTTCTTATAGAGTTGCAAGTTGAATCTGCTTTTAATAAAATCTGATGCTGCATTTCATCGTCACTTGGTACCCTGACACATACCTTTCACCAGCAAAAGGTTGGTCTATCATCCTATAAAGATGATGGATTATTTTTTGATATTTAAAAAGATTCTGTACAAGTTAAGTTTGTTTAGACTGGAGATGAGGTGATACATGGGGAAAAAAACTCAACATATGAATCATCTTCCCAAAAAGGATGTGAAATTTCAAAGGGGTCATTTAACCAAGCACATAACGGTTAGGATTGTCTAATAAGGCGTATACTTAATGGACATCTTTTTATCAAATTAAACTATGCTTACTAAGCTCAAGGGTGGTAAGGATGTCCATTTTGGGTGTCACAATGTGAAAGGAGTAGGATGGGTAATTGCCACAGTTTACTAAGAAAGAACAATGCAAACTAAAACATTCTATACTGAACCAAACAAGCTCTTACAAAAGTGGGAATGGAGTAACCTGGAATAGACTGCCATATAGCACCTGCTTCCAACGTGTTCCAAGGGTCATGCCAAACCCCGCATAAAGTATAACCTTACGTTTTTTCAAATTGGAAAAAGGAAACAACTCAGTGTAGGATTCAGTTACCCCAACTAAGGGGGTTCTTTTGGTGATACTTGACACTTTCACATGAAATATCGATACGTTTACAAGTTCTAATCACTTTAGATCTCAAAGATGAAAATATACCTTCAATTTGAAGAAAATACTGGCAACCATATGCAGTGAAGGAAATTAAAGTAACAGAAAAAAAGAGGAAGAGGATATTTCTTTGGATTAACATGCCTTTTGATTTTGCACAGTAAATGTACTTTTTGCTCTTTAAAGTGTAAGTAAACCCTAATTATAAAGTTTGCCCCATTAAAGTATTGTAAAGTGTAAAACCAATTAGTAAATCACTCAGCTCTTCTCTGTGCAGCTCTTGTAATCCCTCCTTATAATCCTGTAAAATGTTCCTCCTTCCTGTAGTGGAGAAGGACACTCCCCCCACCCCTCTCACATTCGCTTTCTAAAAAAACAGACTCTTCGGTCGGAATTTAGAGCTGCAGGGTCTATACAGGGTCTGTGCAGTGAAAGAGCTTGCACGTGACCCTAATGAATTGCGGCTCAGCCTGCTTCCCTCATCAGTGACGGTTCTGCTAAAAGCATATATTCCAAGTTAACGCTCCCATCATTCGAATCCTGGCCTTGTTGTTTGTGGTAGGTGCCGGATTTTATGCTATATTGATCGTGCATATTCTTAAGCGAGCGTGCACACGCTTTAGATATTGCCAGCCGATTATTGAATATATGATTACTGTGTGTGTGTCTCAGCCTGTGTGTGTGCCTGTGTGACAGGCACACACACATGAATCAGATATTCAATAATCGGCTGGCAATATCATAATGCATGCGCGCGCATAGGTACACACACACAGATATATATATATATATATATATTCACACATACTTACAGAGATACACATAGACAGACAAGACAGACAGACACACACAAATATTATATATATATATATATATATATACACACTGTATATATATCTATAAATGCATACATAATTTTTTTATTGTAAGACATGTTGTGAACATATTATTAGACTGGTCATTTAAAATATGTTATAAAACATGTTTTTTATAGTCCTATTATTATTAATCTATACACCTATATAGATTTAAAATCAATTAAATAACATCCGTTTTTACAGCACAATAAATTAAGAAATATGGATTAGCTACTGTGTATGCTGATCCACATAGTAAACGTAAACTCTCTCACTGCAGAAAGGAAGGATAAGATTACACACATGCACTAGCAGAATGAGTCATTGTGTGACCTCATTAAGGAGTGGTGACTTCTGGGCACTAACCAGGAAGTAAGAGTCCACAGAAATCTGCATGGATTAATACAGCAATTTTAAGAGGTAATAACTCAAAAAAACAATTGTTTTTACTTTTAAATGTTTGTTTATACATTATAAATATATGTATAGTTTGTTCTATAACTTTACTTACACTTTAAAATAAAAATCCTGAGTTTTGCAGATTTAGGTTTCACCTAGTCCAGAAAGCAGACATCTTTTATGACTTACATAAAACACACTCCAACTCTTTACCAGCCCCCTTTAGTTCAACATATTTCATATATATGAATATATGCATAACCAACAAACCAAACAAATTAAAACCACATAATACACTTTTTAGCAATGACACAAAACGTTGTGCAACAGAATTTATATGTTTGAGTTACTGTTCTTACAATTGTGCATACACAGATTTGAGGCAGTTTTTGAACAGCAAAAGAATAACTGATGCTTTAAAGTGCCATGTGCATCACTAGTTTGGGAGGAGTGGTTATAGCCCTCCCGGCTTACTGTCTTAAAAGCCCCTTCAACACAGCTCCAGCCACTGGGTGACAACCTTTGGACTACAAGATCCACCATTAGTAAATGGTGTTTTATCATTAAAAAAGTGTGCCTTAGTTTGAAAAATACTGCAAGCAAAAAAAAAAAAAAAAAAAAAAAAAAAAAAAAAAAAGAAAGAAAAACCACAAAATACACACATCCACACATTTTCAAAACAGATCTTTTATTGGTCACTTAAAATCAGAGATGAAATGCATGGCTTTCTTTTGGCCAAATGATGATGATATATTAATATCTAGCATTTCCTTTTATTTCTAAAATGCCAATTCATCAAAACTAAGTTCTACGTAAAAGCACAGCATTGAGATTGTCATTGAAAGTGTGTTTGCTTTTGTGGTTGCTTTTATTTTCTTTTTAAAACAAATGTAAACTGTATTTTACATAGAAAAAAGGCAGTATTCACCCGTTGTGTAGCTTTTTTTTTTTTTTACATTTTCTCATTTTAAAAAGTAAAGATGTAACCATTAGGGCTAAATAATGTACCCAGAACTGCAATATTTTATATGTGTAACTATAGAAGACCATTCCAATAACTAGCATTCTATTTATACTCCCCACAAGCATTCCCAATATCAGTCTTGAGACTCTTCATAGTGGGCATAGCCACTAGCATATGTTCTACCTAGATTCAAATGGCTAAATGGCTCTGAGACCTCAGTATCAGACTCTTTTTCCTCATCTTCATCACACTCGTCATCATCTACCTCATCATCATCTTCATCTTCGTAATCGTCATTATTACCACCAGATGCCAGATTTTTCCAGTAATTTTCATAGCCAGATGCCCCATCCTCCTCTTCCATGCCACTCTGCCTACCAAACTTGAGTGACCGTGCTATAGAAAGAAGACAAAAGTAGTTGTTTTGGCAAATAATGAAAGAAGTTCATTCTCTGAACCATTGTGCAGAACAATAAAACATATTACACATTTAAACCTGCACAGATGCTTGACACTTTTTAGTCCCTTTACAAATAACTGCATTTGCAAATTATTTAAAGTTTTCAGTAATAGCAACCATTGTTCTGGTGTAGGAATCTGCAATTAAATGAATGTCATTAAAGACAGTACTGATAGATCCCCATACACATACTTCTCAATCAAAGGCTTACAGTTTTTTTTCATATAACAATATAACAGCAAGGCAAATGCAATAGAAGTGCATTAATAATTATCATGCCTTATAATACATGGCATTGAAAGTCTTGCTGTTTTGAAGCACATAGGTTAACTGAAAAGTGGAAATAGTAAGAAAAAACCCCCAAAACTAATGGAGAGCTACAAGGACAACTGTCCATTTAACTGAAGACAACAGCACATGGAATTAACGGTTAGCCCTTTCTAAAGACAAACAATTATGCACGAGGGTGTAATTTACTACATATTCACATCATTCATTCTTTGTATTTATACCAAATATAGTACTTACTAATGTAAGAGCAGAGTATATTATATTGACTTTCAACCTGATTATTACAATAGCAGATGAGCTTAAAAACTATTTAAGCGTTTGTTTTCAAATAGGTCTTTGTTTGCTGAAAGCTGCCTGTCATATCCCTTCTAATACAGGTTATATTGATAGTAGCCTGTGTTTTATTTTTGTTTAATTTTTGGTAGTGTGTGTCTCCCAGAATTGCCCTTTATTTTTACTCATTTGGAAAATATGTAGTTTGTGCTGTGCATGTTCAGTTGCTAGAAGATCCATTTTAACCAAATATTGAAACGCTTATGATCAAATTCAGCAACATGCTTCTCAAATAAATCTAAAATACAGGGCAGCATGGAATGCTTCTGAACATTACTCTGTCAGACAAATAGGAATCTTTTCCATTTAAAATAGTACTGACCTTTTGTCCTAAACAACTCTGCTTTTGAATGCTAAATTATGTGTCCCCAATACACAATTTATATATTCTAAATGAGGACTGTTACAGGATAAATGAAAATTGCATTAAACAAGGACATTATAGAACAAATTACAAATTTGGTCTGCTATAGAATAAATTATAACTACAGCTATACCTGAAAGATACAATTCTAAAACAAACAGAAGAAATTCCAACTAAAATAATCTGGGCTGAACTAGGAAAACTCAACTATATTAAGGGGTAAGTAAAGACTATGGGTGTTATTCACTTAAGTCTGAATTGTTGCATATAGGTGTGAATTCGCCAAATAAAGATAGTTGCATCTTTATAATGAGAATATTGTCGCAGTCGGGACTTTATTATGGGAAAATTGTCGCAATCTTAACTTTATTGTCGCGACTTTACAATGGGCTAATTGTAGAGGATTTACTATGGGAATCCACTGTTTGTGAATTCGACAGTCGAATTAGCACCTTAGTGAATAACCCCCTAAACTACAAGCTTATAACTGATGAAATACAACCACATAGGCAGCACCTTTGGGGTAAATCTAGAATAGACCATGAAAAAAGAAAGGAACTAGAGACAACCTGCCCCTAGTGTAGCTTTACCCCGCGCCTCAAGGCTTCTTCTAGATTTAGTAGTAAAAAGCTGGTCTGAGCTTTGAGAAAGCATATCATTGAAGAAGGAAACTGTGAACCTCCCCCCCCCCATGATTCCACAAAGAAAAAGATTTTACGTTAAGAAAAAAAATCTGCTTTTCTCTCATAGATATTGGTGGACACAGGCAAGAACTTTGGGGAAGTCCTAAAGGGAAAGTACTGGGAGGGAACTAGGGGAGTGCAATAACCCGAGGATCAAAAAAATTTGATAGGGCTAACCAGCAAGAAGAGAATAAGTGTGAATCCCAGATAGAACTGGTTTTCCTGAAAGGGAAAGAGACGTGAGAGATGGCCAATCTGATCTAGTGAGCGATAGTAGGGCAGCCTCAGCTTGCACCCTTTTGGGGACCGGCAAAATTAACAAAAATTCAAGGAATGCAAAGTTTTTGTTTTATCTGAGGACGGATTTGATCATAGGGATGGGAGAAAGATCTTTTGGTTTATATGAAAGTTGACCACCTTTGGCTGGAATGATGGGAGAGTCCTAAAAACTGCCTTGGCAGACTGGAAAATTAGGTATGGGGGGTCAGCTTAGAAAGCTGCCAGTTCAGACAGTCTTTTTATGAAAAGCAAAAAGAAAGGCCATCTTAAAGGAGAGGTAGGAGGCATCCGCCATGGATAACGGTTCAATCGGAGTCCTCTGGAGAGCTTGGAGGACTAAATTGAGATTCCAGGGAGGAAAAAGGTACCTAAAAGGATGCTGGACATGAATTGTCCCCTGTATGAACATTTGAATATCTGGAATTAGAGTGAGCCTCTTCTTGTACTAATACAGAAAGGGCAGACATTTGGGTCTTAAGAGAGGAAACTGTGCAGCCCTTATCTAAAGTTTCCTGGAGGAACAGGATCAGAAATGAGGAAGGGAAAAAGACTGGTAGGCTCCACCTCTGTAAGAACATCAAGATCTTGGTGTGTGCTCTGTGGTATATCCTTGCTGAGGAAGGCTTCCTGGCTCTCAGAAAAGTTGGGATAACTCGATGTAGAATTCCCTTCTTCTCTAAAATAAGGGATCCAATCTCCAGGTCATTAAATGGAGGATGGTGAAAGGGTCCTTGTGAGAGAAGGTCCGATCTGATTGACAGAGTAATTGGAGCCTCTTATAATTATGGTTAGACATGGTTAGTATGTCTAACTATAATTTTTGAGGCCATTTTGGGGCGATAAGAATTCTGGGAGACCTTTTGGTCTCGAGTCTTTTTAGAAGCCTGGGAAGTATCGCAATTGGGAGAAAAGGATATCCCAGGTGAAAATTCCATGGGGTGACCATGATGTCCATTGCTAGAGCTATAGGGTCAATGACTCTGGAAAAGAACCTGGGAATCCTTCTGTTGTGTTTCTCCATCATATGCTCATCTGGAAGGCTCCAACAGCGTACCAATACTGAAACACCTCTGGATGTAAGGATCACTCTACTAGGTCCAGGGGGTTTCCAGGAATACTGCCTGAATATTGTCCAAATGTAAAAAGTTAATAATGCAAACCTCCCCCATTTGTGTCTTTATGGCTGATTAGTACCCATTTCTGGATTTCAATAGAGAATATTGTTCAAGAGCTTGAGCAGGTAAAGCTTAAGTTGTCTTAGGTAGAAAAGACCAAAGGGGACCACCTCTATAGTGGAGACCATAAGACCTTCATTACTCTTCTGATAGTAAGAGAAGAGGCCTGATATAGGGGTCTTACTTCCTGGAAGATCAGCTGAATTTTGTCTGTGAGGAATACCCTTTGGACACAGTTGTTGAAACGAAGCCCTAGGAGTCTTATGGATTGTGCCTCCCACATGGCCTTTGTGGCAAAGAGACTCCCAGGTCACAACCCCCAGATTTACCCTCCATTGGTGGTAGTTGGACAGACACAGGTAACAGAATAATAGGAACAGATCAAGGCACTTAGTCTATCCATTTAATGCCCAGGCAAGTTGGGTCAGCGAGGAGAGTAAGGTACACATCTGTAAGACAGCAATAGTAGCTATAAGAGTTTATAATGGTGGCTATAATAAAACACTTTAAACTGGGAATTAATAATGGAGTCTGGAATAGGAAGAAACTCAGGCAGCAGGGTGCCTGAACAAGCAGCTTTTTAAAACTCCCACCGCTTGCTGTGGATGGAGCGTGCACAACATGCGTTGTTGTTAGGCAAAAACATGCTGCCAGCACCCATATACAGAGGACCATAGCTCAGAGGCAGTGAGAGAGACCAGTGAAGACAACATCTCTAGGCTACTAGGATCCAGATAATCTTTACTCATGATGATATGATATGCTACCCCCAAATGTAGCAAAACAATGTGTATGATCTTATTATAATAAATGCCAATCATACTCAAAAGGATGATTTACCAATACAAAGTTTTATACTGTAGGCCTTACTAGGGCAACTATGAAATGGGTTGTGTGCATTTTTAGGCAACTAATTTACTAAAAAATTTAATGATAGCGAGCAGTAGCCCCATATTGCCGAGTTTCTTGAATGACAAAGCACAATTGCTTAAATGACTTTGCTTGTCCTCACCTGTGCCACACTCCTATCAAAATGAGACACTAACTTGCTGTCCTAAATTCTGCAAATCTTTAGTATTAAAAATGTAAATCATTACTTTTATAGTTCATTTTATTCCCTGCAATAACGCAAATCAATTTGAACAATGATTAGCCATGCTCTGCACACCTTAGATAGTAAGCAATACAATTTTAAAACGGTTAAATCTACAATTGGATTTATTAAAAGCTATTCTTACTTGACATGCTAAGGTTCTTGGTCTGCTGTGTTTCATGCCCACATTTTGGGCAGGGTGGCTCTTTTCCCTTTTCAGTTTTGAAAACTTTGCTTCGAGCATGATCATCACAAAAGCATGCCTATTAAAAATATATATATATCATAAGAATATACATAGAAAAGAACAGAATGATTTCACGCCAAACCTGGAACAATCCAGATTGATTAACTATGCTTTCTTTCAGTTATAGACCAGGACTAATAATATTCAGAATTTGAAAACAAAGTATGCAGACGTTAAGAAAGAAAAAGGCATTAGAATTGTCTAAAGAAAGCAGCACAGCAAACAAGAGACATATTACCTTGCAGCGGAGGCATGAATGCTGTCCTAAACGATTGCAAGAAGCACCTAATACAAATAAAGGGGGAAAAAAAACACAATTGTTAAGCAAATATATATTCATATAACCAGGGCTACAGTGTTATAGAAAATGTTGGCGCTACAAAAATGAATAATAACAAGAATTATGTATACAACATTTAGTGGATGACAAAACCCATTCAGCCATGAATGTTGTATTCTGAGCAGCTCTGCATATGAAGCAACATCTACAAGGAAACATATCAATGATACGTATAGTTTAATCATTTACATAACTGGATTCTGAATATGAGATTATGGGGGTAATTCAGGATAGTGCGAAGTGAGGTACGGAGTCCTCGCCTCACTTTGCACTGACTGATAAGCGCTCGCTGATGTCCAAGCGCTTTAAAGGGATTCCAGTCTCGGCGAGGCAATTCTTTTGCTCTCACCGAGACTGGAATCCCTTTAAAGCGCTCGCTGATGTCAGTGTGCAGGACATCAGCGAGCACATATCAGTCTGTGCAAAGTGAGCCGAAGACTTCAGAGCTCACTTCGCACAATTGTGAATTCCCCCTTATATCTGGCCTCAGTCTGTCTCCTACCACCAACCACACCTACAAACTAAGGTCTCTGTGCTGACACAATACACACTTACAGAAATGGTATAAAGTAAATGTGTGCTGCAATGCTTACACACTTTATAATAATTTATCAAAGTTTCCAATGATTTGAATATGATCAAAAACAGGTTTTCATTGTAAAAAAAATGCAAAAAGGGACTTTCAACATGGCAACAAAAGCTTAAAAACCCTGTTTCTCCAGCGTTAAGAGGTCAAACAACTTTCTAACATTTAGAAAAATACCCCCCTTAGTGTGCTTGCAGGCCTCTTTTTAGAAGCGTCTTGCATTATTTTATATCTAATAATAAAAGTTTCAAATATAAGGAGATTACATACAATTATTATGAAATTTTCCCTAAATAGTTAGTGAATTTATATGCATTTATTTAAACTTGCTTGTGCAAGCACACTAAAAATAAATACAGATCATGAAGTCTAGGTTAAAGGTTTTAGCTGCCCTGAAATCAAGGGAGAAAGAGGTTCCCCAAATGTGATGCCAGGTTGATGTAATTGCCAAATGTGTGTCATTAGCTGTTAACAGTATGGCTAAAACCTGAATACAGTGCCTACAAGTAGTATTCAACCCCCTGCAGATTTAGCAGGTTTGATAAGAT
>WMED01007723.1:0-17424 GCA_019650415.1 Pipa parva
GTAGACTTTGTAAAAATTAACATTTGTGTCATTCTCAAAACTTTTGGTCATGACTGTAGTGATGTGAATTTGACAGGTGAATTCAGACTTTAGTCAATGGCGCTCAGTGTAATTCTGGTCAGCAGTTGGCTGAACATGTGTCAGCAACCTTATAAAAAGAGGAACAGATCTTCCTTAACTGACACATGCAGTACTTCCTTGTGATAACATTAATGCAGGATGGTCAGAGAGGATCCACCCACCCTATATTAATTAAAGGAGTCCTCCAGCTTCTGATAAACACTTTCTATTACAACCAGTAAATGTTTTTGACTTTTGCAAATATATTTAATATTTTCCATGTGAAAGAATAGGATACTTATTTATAGATTGGTCTCTTACTGATGTTCTGATTTGAGCCCAATGTGGCAACTAGAACAATATTTAGCACCTTTACCAGGAAATCTTAACTCTTACATGCTGTAATACTGTTATAATAGTAGTGATTAAAAATATTGACTTAAGTCTTTCCAAGAAGTAACATACCTATTTACATTTAAGTTGCTTTTTGACAATTAGTAATATCCTTGTGAATCTCTGATTAATATTATTCTAAACCTTCCATTACAATGTTATACAATAACCACATAAAATAAATGTTTTCTCTTACAGCTCCCAGCAGATATCCTCCCCAGTTATCATGCAATTTGGACATGCCGAGACCCTTCTGCCACTGCTCTCTCTGATGGGTTTCTTTAAAGATGAGGAGCCCCTGACCGCTAATAACTTTACTAGCCAAATGGACAGGAAGTTCCGCAGTGGCCATATTGTTCCATATGCTTCAAACCTAGTGTTTGTGCTGTACCACTGTGAAATGGCTGAAACTCAAAGAGAAGAGTACCAGGTTCAGCTGCTGCTCAATGAAAACCTTCTTCAGTTTCCTCATTCACAAGCTTCAGTCTCCAATTATGAAGACTTGAAGGAGCATTATGGCAACCTGCTAGAGAACTGCCATTTCACTAGGGAATGTACAGTGCTGAAAGCCCAATACAACTCTGATGGTGAGCTTTAAAATTCTGCAACAACTTAAGTGTATTGACCAACCACGTTATCTTCTTCCCTAATTAAAGGGAATATTATATATTAATAATCATTAATATAAAACTGAACTATGTGATTAGTGGAAATAGATGTTCTTTCCAGTACTAAATGTGGCAGTAATGAAGGCGTATAATTAATCCTGTAATTGTTTGCACAAGCACAAATAGTTCCCTATTATTTTGGTAATATTGCAATGATTGGATTACTTTTGCATGAGCTAGACTTTCTGACCACTCCTTTTGTCCTCCTGAAATCAATTCAGGCCTTTCCATATGGCATTGCTGTGAATCTAATAAATAGGGACACGTGCCTCTCTTTACCATGGGAGAATAGGTTCACTGGCATTTACTAGTGATCACTGGTGCTTTAAGTAAAAGAAGAGAGGCCCTTGCCCTTTGAGTTGAAATTTCTGATTTCTATTGCTTTGTGTTTGTTTTACCTTTTTTGATGTTTTTAGCATTTTTTATCTGTTAAAACAAACCATCACTCTGTCTATTTGAATTTAAACAACATATTTTTATTCAATTTATAAAATATGGTTGAAACCAGCAATGGGAGGAACAGCACAAAATAAAAACAACAGGGACTGAATTTCCAAGCTGACATTTTTACAAGTACAGAATAGGAATAACTACCATGTCCATTCAAACAGCAATGTTTCCTGGTGTTGATTTTTCCCTTTAACCTTGACTTGGTCCTATGTATTTGTAGCTGTAAGTCTGATACTACATCTACAACCCCAGCAGTTAGGCTTCTGCCAGGCTGTAGTTAATCACTCTTCCTAAAATGACACTATATTTCACGACCTTCAGTATACAAAAATTTAGGTAGAAATAAAGTTTATTTATTACAAAAATAGTTCCCCTTTAATTACTGACATGGGAGATTTAAAATGAAAACAAACAAAATTAATAACAAGTATTTTCTTGGTAAAATGGTCAAGAATAAGGTGGACTAAAACTAGAAATTTTTACCGCTAGAATTGATCCATACGACATTTATTGTAAGTCCAAAATTGGTTGGCATTGATTATTATTGAATAGTAGCCAAATATATTAAAGGTGATTGGTCATATCTGGGAATAAGATTTGAGTCCTTTGACATTTCTGTAGAACAAGTAAGTCCAGAAGGGCTTATTATTATTATGTTGTATGGCAACTGTGTGCGGTGTCCAAAGGCTAAAGTTTTCCATCACAAATCATACTATAAAGGGTCCAATGCACAACTCCAGGGGATGAGGGATAAGACAGAATGCAGGATGTGGAATTAAGAAACTAGCTATGATTGGTCAGGGGGAATTATGACCAAGTTTGTTTACCCAAAGGTCTTTAATCTCTTCCCCAGAAACCACTACAACTCAAAATGCAACTCCAACCTCTCTTTGAAACTAATAGCAAGGGTGGTTGTGGTACTCAGGAGGAATGTGGGGGGTCTGGGGAAGAAGTTGCACCAGGGCTCATGTAGGCTCCATTACTGTTGAGAGTTTTGGTGGGGCAACATCTGGAGCACAATGGTTGACTGTATCTAATGAAGATAAGGAGGGCATGCACCTTTTTTTATTTGCCTGTGCTAGAGCTTCAGAGTCTTATTTGCGTGACATCTTAATCTTTACATAATTCAACCATTATTCATCGTTCCATATCATTGTAACAAATAATGCACTGCTGTTGAACAAGTCAATTCTAGACCTTCCAATTCATAAAAGTATGTTGTTCTGATGTAACAGCTTGAAAACATATAGGGGGGAATTCACTATATTCTGAAGTGAGGTGCGTAGTGTTCGCCTCACTTCGGAAAGACTGAAATGCGCATGCTGATGTCCTGCATGCGGACATCAGCATGCGCATTAAAGGGATTCCAGTCTCGGCAAGAGCTCTCGAGTCTCCTCACCGGGAGGACATCAGCATGCGCATTTCAGTCTTTCCGAAGTGAGGCAAACACTACGCACCTCACTTCGGAACATAGTGAATTCCCCCCATAGAGTGGAGTATTTAATGGAGAATTCTATATTTGACTTCAGTAGCAAGAGGAATGCAGATCCTAAGATAAACTTCATAGTTACTGCTTTTGTAAAGGAGAGTTGTTTTTCTGTAAAAAAGGGGTAATTCGAGAAATCATTGTTAAATATCTTGTTGCAGTCAAAGATCTTATTTGGTGAGCCGTGATTAGAAAATGGCATTACCGAGTGTGAGAAGTAGTGATCTCTGGTAACATGGCATTATGTATATTTCTGGTCTTTTTAGATTATCATATGGTAAATTTTACGGGTTTACGCAGGGGAACATTTGTGATTATCTGACCACAGTTTATATGTAATCTTGTTTGTGATTTCAGTGGAAATTGCACAGAGCAATATTTTTGTGCATTTTTTTAGATTCTTTTTAAGTTGTTTCTTTAGTGTTCTTTGCCTTTTTTAAAGGCTCAGTAATACTTACAACAGAGCGGGTAATTGACTAAAGTCTGAATTGTCGCGTCAAGGTGTGAATTCGCTTGATAAAGACAGTTGCACACTACCCAATAGGCAGCTACTGTCAAAGTTGCGATTTTACTGTATTATGGGAATATTGTTGTAATCATTACTTTACTATTGTCGTGGTTTTGCTGTGGGAATCCACTGTTTCAGAATTCAACAGTTGAATTCTCACTTTAGTCAATAACCCCCATAGTCTGTATACAGTGCACAACCCAAATGTTGGAATGTAAATTAAATAAGTAAGCCTTTTTCTGGAAAAAAAAAAACCTAGAAATCAAAGAGCTGGGGGCAGCCAGACTAACAGTTTAGTCCCTCCCACCAGGTGAGTCCCAGGCAAAGTTCATATCTGAGCATGCTTAACCAATTCTCCCACCAGACCCTGCTGCTGCCTATGAAACTGTTAGAGAAATCTGAAGCTAGGAGGATCAGGGATCCTTAGCTAGCAGTTTTAAAATCAGCCTTTTTGAGTTTAATAAATTTTGCCCAAGCTTAGATGGAATCATTAAATAGAACAAAAACTGAACTGTAGCATTGCCATGACAAAGCACTGCCTAACTACATACACAATGGTTTCTTTGTGTTTTCATCTTTGCTGTTCTAACTAAGCAGTTTTTAGGAGCTGGGAATAATCTCACCATTATAATAAGTATTTAAAAGAACATTAACACCAACAAATGAAAATGTCTCAAATGCATTTATAGTTACTATATATTTAATCTGTGCTTACAAAAATTACAGAGTAAGATAATTTAGCTTTAAAAATTGGGCTTTAGGGCACACTTTCTGTATAGGCTTTATGTAAAGCATCATAGAAAACAATGGGGCTGGGTGAGGTCTGTTTAACAACATGGCAGCAATCAGTAAATATAAAAACAGACAGAAAGCAATGAAATGTATTCAATTAACTTCAAAGATAAAATTTTTGCTGTATTTAAATAACTGCCATTCCATGCTAATCCTGATTGTTTATTATATTTTTTGGTGCTACTAGTTCTTTAATCCAAGATCTTTATTGCCCCATATTTACTGGTACAAGGGGATCAGAAGAATGAAAGCCAGCCTCTGATTATTAAGCTATGGGTTACTAGATTTCAGTAAATCATTGCCCCCTGTTGATACATTCCGCAGTAAGTGTTTTAACCAAATGACATTTTTCTTTAATGTATTTAAATATTTATAAATATAAGGCTAAGGCGAAATTTATTAAACTTGGAAAAGCTCTTTTTCACTTTTCCGAGTTTAATAATCGGGCGAACACCCGGAAGTTTCTTGCGGTAAGTATCGCGAGATTTGTTTCGATCAATACTTGCCGAGAGAAACTTTTTCCATTGAATATATCCATGGAAAGGGTAGCCATACTTTACATTAGTGTAGTATGGCTACCTTTCCATGGAAATGTTCAGTAGCAAAAGTTTCTCTCGGTAAGTATCAATTGAAACAAATCTCGCAATACTTATCGCGAGAAACTTCTGGGTGTTTGCCCAATTAAACTCAGAAAAGCCGAAATGGGCTTTTCCGAGTTTAATAGATCTCGGCTTTGTGTTTTAATTCTCTTCCTAGTCCTACTGTGCATTAGATTTACAAGTGCAGATGGGTAAATATAACTCCGTAAATATGTTTGTAAAACAATCAAAACCATTCAACCAAAAATGGTTTGCAAGGTCACAAAGTATAACAATGTGCAGTATACAATATAAATTTCATGCACAGACATGCATGGCTTAACTTACCAAACCAAGGCATTAGGAGTAATCAAGGGCTTCCTAACATTACTCATTTCCAGTCTCTTGTCACTTAACACTTAAGTGTAAGAGAACTGCATATATTTGATTTAGGATTACACTGATTTACCTTGCTTGTTTAATCCTAATAAATTAGAATTTATGTTTTTTAACCCGCAGCGTGCAAATTATTGAACAATTCCTCGAGTTATAAGATTAGTTCAACTTAAAATATCTAAAAGTGGATGAGTTTTAATTCCTAAAGTGCAAAACACTTGCTTATTCATCAAAATGAGAATTCGACTGTCAAAGTGAATTCTCATCAGTCTGGGCCACTACGCTGCAATAGTTATGAAACCTCTACTCCTTATTCACTAAACAGAGAATTCCCATAGAGAAGAAGCGAATGCTGTCAGACGCCGTCTCTTGCACAGCACTGCATCGGACACACAGTAGCAGCCCTGCTATCAGCCCCTAATTCACCACTTTAACCTGGCAAAGTAAAACTGGCATGTGCACACGCATGCACAATGACGCTTAGAGCTTTGCAAGTCCGCGACTGTCTTAAGCATCACAATTGGTAGGGAATTCGCCACATCGCAGAGTTTGAATATGCGAAGATCGGGATGTGGAAAATGAATGTGAATTTGGACCTTTTCACGACTGTTGAGACTCACAAATAAGTTTGGTTTTTTTCTGCATTTTTTATTATAATGAAACATTTAGTTAAAGGGGGCATTCGGCTTGTTAAGAAATCAGTGCTGTAGGAGGTACATATATAACACATAGTTTCAATGTAACTTTAATATTTGAATGAATATGTTGTTAACTGACATATTCTTTGTTATATCCTTGTAAATAGCCCTATGATTGTTGGAGGTCTCTGATCCTTTCCAGGCATCAGGATTTTTTCTTTTGAAAAAGCCAATGAAGAATTGAGCGATCCTGGTTATGCAACTGGGACCTTTCTTTACATTTTAAGTCACAGAAACTCCCAAATTAAAATGCAAACTGAGGATTACAGATATGCCTAGAATAGGGTGACATAAAACTTTGTATTTTTTTATATGTAAACATGAACTATTATTAGCATTGAGCCAAATCGTATGTGGTTGATTAGTATATTAGAGTCAGAAATATGTAAACATTTCTCTGCTACTGTTGAGCTATGCATGATCCTGCAGTAAGCACCTATGAATATTACTGCTTCTGTGTAGTCTTTTATTGCAATTTATAGCAAACCACCCTAATATTATAATGACATTTTTGGGCATATTTATCAAGTGATGTCACACGACAAAATGAGTTTGCAACAATTGAAACTCCTTGTGCATTATCAGTATTTAGCATACTGTTGCTGAGATGGAGCAAGTTGTTGGTAGTACTTTCTGAGCGCTGTCAGACAAATGAAGCGTTGGCGTATTGTAGCGATTTCACCATAAGTAAGCGCGTTGTAGCGAAGTGATTTCATCTTCACATGGATTTGTTTATAAAAGAGAAATTCATCATAACTATCAGTTTCTTCATTAATGACAACATACTGGCTGTAGGCATGAGTTATTCTAAGCAATGTCACAATTCTGGTTGCTAGTATTGTCTCCAGAGAATAGTCCCATTCATTGTAAAAATAGTTTTTACATTGATTTCAGCGGCAGACAATTCCTGGCTATTGCTGGCACTTACTCTTCACATTTTACACATAATATCACCAGAATAGTAACTGGAACCCAGCTGTAAGCCCCCCCAGTTTGTCATTTTCATTCAGCAAAGCATATTGAGGCCTTGGGTGAATTGTCACTTTGACAAATGATAAATACTCATATTATTACCAGTCAGCATCATTTTGCAAGCTGCATGAAATAATGATCTTTGCAAAATATTCAAAGTTGGCAAAGTGCTCAGAGTGAAATCATGCATCTAGGGGACAATTCACATCGATAAATATGCCCCAATTTCTGTCTCCATTAATAAAATTATGATGTTTGTTTTTAGACTGCAAAATGTACACTGATGTGGAGGTTGAAAAATGAAATCCTGTTTTTCCATATTGTTTTCTTTATTTGAATTTGTGGAAATAAAAATGTTTATATTTTGGGTTTAGTAAAATATTCATTCACACATGACTCATTCCGAACTCCCTTTCTGAGAGAGAATCTCCTGTGTTCAACCAAATGAACTCTGCAACTGCTAAGTAAATCTATATTTGGATGGTCGAGCATTCTGGGAGTGGTAAATCGCTACACTTAGAGATTATTTCCTATTAAGTATATCTATCATAAGGCAAAATATTTACAGATAGGAAAAAAAGAAAATGAGTTGTTTTTCAATGGTTCCGTTTTTTCCGCTGCTTCCATATATAACACTGCTAGCTTAGAAGGCCTTGACAGATTTCATTTGAATAATGAGAAACGTATTAAAGGGAAACATACTAAAGGTTGCAGGTTATTTGTTTCACACTGAATTCCATGGCTTAGAATGCCTCTCTTTGGGGTCTTATGAGTGAATTCACCAGGTGAAGTACATTTTGCATCAATACAGCCTTACTACATTTTAGTTGCCTAACAAGTGTTTTTTTACATCCCTTTTCAATACTCTTGTTGTCACTTTATTTTGTATGGCTTTTGAGTGAATTGTTGCCTCTTGCCTAAAAGAAATTGTGTTTTAGGCCCCTAATTAGCTAATTTAAGTTGCTGGTGTCAAATCGACGAATTCTCTGCAGTACATCTGGCGAATTCACACGTGATGATTACCCAAATTTCTGTTGCATTTGCGTCCGTCATAAGTTTTCAAATCAGATGTATATTTGCCATATCATGGAAAATAAAAATCATTAGTGAATAAGCGAAAGTGGCGAATGGACATGAATAAACATATTAATGTTACAGTTCTGACTTTGATGAATTCGCCCATTGTGTGAACTTAGCCCTGGGCATAGGGGTTGGTCATTAGAAGCTCCAAATAGATCTGTGTTCAAATGTGAATCAATATTTTGGCAGGATGTTAGGGGTGTTAACTGGCTAACAGCATCAGACAGCCTCATGTTCATTCCCTTTTAGCGTTTTTAAATACATTATTTAATTATTTGACATGATTTCTCCTTCAAAAGGTAATAATAGTTCTATAAAAATAAAAAGGGATTATGAATAAATCACAATCAAGATTGCGCACTGAGGGCTCCAGTATGTATAGCACTACTGATAATGGTTTAGCTCTTGAGGTTTAAACCAAGTCTAAATAATTCTTGTGTGTTTAACTATTTTGTGACTTCAGCGGAAGGCTAGACTTCTAAAATGTATTCGTTTAATGTCTGCTACAGAAATGCCTTCTGTTCAGTGAAATGCATGGGATCTTGAAATATTTGTAAATATCAAATAGTCTTTAACCTCAGATTTAAATATAATCTAATACGCTTTAGGTCTGGCATTACTGTAACATCCTTTTGCATCCGTTTATGTACACGATTAGGAATTTTCTGTAAAAAGGCCTTGTATTTCTGTAGTAATTATTTTTTACAGGATACAGATAAGTAAAACAGTTTCTGAGATGCTGATACAATCTGTCATGCTTAACTGACAAAAAAAACTTTAATCATGCCTGTCCTGTTTGGTCTAATGACCTTTATGCTTGAGCAGATTCAAACTACAATAGTTTTAAACTTTAGGTCTTCCTAAAAATAATTTGGCTGGAAGGGTGGCCATCATAGGTAAGCATATCAGTCTGAGAGTTTACTATCAAAACAATATTAACCCATGATTTAAGAATACCACTGCTAGCTCTTAGCCAAACTGAGTTTCCTAGTAATCCATAGCAACTAATCAGCATTTATCATTTATTTGTATAGGGAAGTTAGAAAAATTAAAGCCAACTTCTGATTGGATGCTACAGGTTACTAGAATTTATTCTATTTCTACATCAATTAGTAATAATTTCTGCATTTACATATGCATATTCTGTGTACTTTTTATCATTAACTCTCTGAAAAATTAATCACTTGAATGGCCAAAACAACTGGCAACTATTAAGCAACAATGCCGGAGACCAAGATGCAACAAAAGTGGAGATTATGTCCTTTATTATACTAATGCATGCATATTGCTAGTATGTTGTCTATGTAAAGATGATATAACTTCACTACAATACACCTATTTAGGTCAAATTCTCTACAAAATGCCACCCCTCCTATTCACCTGATTATGCACAGAAATCACTATGTCACAAGCAGAGCGTGAACCCTCTATACCACCGTGGGGTTTGACGTAGGTATGCTGTGAGGCGCGAAGTCTTAGTGGCCCTCTGGTCTTCACCTTTAACCTCCGCAAGGAGGTACTGGGCTTTGCAGCGAGGGACTCCCATGTAGCGAACTCCGAGCGCACCCTCCAATACGTGGTAGCTGGCGAAGTGCGAGAACCAGAAAGGGATCAGCGAGGAGACTGCCAGGAGTACTGCTACTTTAATAGAGAAATAGGAAGGTCACTTTAATAAATAAGCACACTGGGAAACAGGAAGGCAGAAAGGAAGCGAAAATCACTTAGGCAAAACTTAGGAGCATGTCACTAGCTCGAAGCTCAGAAGCCCAAGAATTGTAGCTAGGTGAATTCAAAAGGTTAATTCATTCTTTAGTCAATCAGGCCCTAAAGCTCCGATCTGCCTAGATAACTCTTTAAGATAGAGTTTGATGGTGCTCCTTACTTGCATGAGCGGAATACAAGGTGGGCGGAGCCTCCCAGCAGTTCCTGGTCATGCTAAGTGAAAGCACTGCCCAATCGGTTGCCATTAGCGTTATTAAGAAACTCCACCCAATAGCATTACAATTGCCACTTTTTGGAGGTTATAGATCCCCTTAAATTACCTCAGATAAACTTTGATTGTTTCATAACAATTCCCCAATAGCCTTTACACAAACTGGAAGAACAATAGCAGTGCAAATGAATATTTATATTATGATGTTTCTTAGTCTGTCAGTTATAGACAAATAAAGATCCCAGTTGCAAAAGATCTCAACTTGCCTCCTGCACTTAAAAAAAAATGAAGCATGCCCTCAAGCTCCATGATAAACTTGTGACGGGCACAAGACTGTTATAGTAAATTTAAAATAAATAAATGGTTTGTTCACAGCAAACTTGAGTTTCATTCTACATTACCCATTCACTATACAGTTCAGCAGCAAGTTACTCATTGAACTAAAATATTAACTTGATTACCTTTTTTCGACGTAAAACTATAAACTACCAAAGTAGAACGCTGGCCCACATTTACATTCAGCTTAAACATTAGGTTTGTTAAACAATATTAATACTCTCGGTAAAATAATCAACCTGCTTTATCATCGCTTTTCATTTATGTTTCAAATTCTTACCCCTCTACCAACATCACTCATTTAAAGCCCTGTACTGAACAGTAGTCTTTATATATTACAGTAAAGGGGAACTATAGTCAGATTACATCTTTACATATGCAGTACTATACCTTAGTGAGAAGTATTTGTACCCAGCAGATGTCTCATGTGACACAGAATGATTGAGTAGGCAGCACTGATAAACTCCTGCACCAGGAAATGTGTGTGTGACATGTACTGGCCAGTTTTCCATGAAAAGGTAACCTCCCCCTCACTACTTACCACTTAACACCTGCACACAAGTCATCTTATCTTCTGTAATCTCCTGCTCTCCTACTTCATTTATGCAGGCAAAAGGTCAGCACACTACTTAACCAATAGCAGTCAGGCAGATTTTTCTTCTCGTGTTGCCTGACTTGGGAGAGGTAGAGGAAAATGTCAGTTCTCAGGAAAACTAATTAAGGGAAACAAACGGCAAGTATTATTTCTTCCCTAAACTTTTTTTTAACTCTTTGTGTCAGTAATTGGCTTAGTATGAATGAGTTTTCTATGTAGGTGTGCAGTTATATCAGCACTATAGTGCCCCTTTAAATATGTAGAGGTTCATGAGCATATCCCTCCGAGCAGTAAAGTTTCTACTCTTAGTTTCTCTGTGTCTGGTCGTCATCTGCAAGTAACTTGTATAGCCTGTTCAGTGGTATTTGCTTCTGTTACAACCAAAAGCAAAGGAAATCTGTGAAAAAGTGCAAAATAGCACTAATAGTGCCGAATCATAACAAATAAATATAATGAAAAGTACAAAATGTTCCAAATGATGAGGATAATAAGGTGCACAAAACTAAACAATCACCAATGATGTGAGAATCGCTCTTGACGACCTTATGGTCGTACTAAATGCTCACCAGATGGAGGAATATATCAGGCATGTAAAAGGTTGCAGCGACCTCCTTGGATCACTTCCCATAAGTTCAATCAAGCCAAATCAGTGAGGAAAAAGCAACACCTCTCATATGCCACTTCTTAATTGTTCCAAAGCAGGCGTCTCAAGCATCCATGAAATCATATAAAGTGAAAAAGGCCTCTCATAGTGTAGTAAGCTTTTATTTGAATGAATGTAAGAATGAAAAGGTACTTACAATACTTAATAGGGTAAATGAACGTTTTCCTTTAAAAAGCAGGTCATAAAGGATAACACAATAGACGAACAGGAATATCACAGTCCAAGCAATAAGTCCAGACAAGATGACCGCCGGGGACAAACGCTTATGTCTCCTATTATACTCCGGCGAAACGCGTTGAGGGGAGGCCCCGGCGGTCATCTTGTCTGGGCTTATTGCTTGGACTGTGATATTCCTGTTCGGGAGGAAGACTTACATACATAGATAGAAGGGTAATAAGAGCTGTGTTTTCCCCTATGGCAGTGCACCATTCCAACTTCTGAAGTTTTACAAGTCAGTGGTTCTCAAATTTTTTCACCAGGTGCTCAGTTTCTCCTCATGGTTATCTTTAAGGGCTTGTCTACTGGATACTATACAGCAGCAGTTACACACACTTTACATTAGGATCACATAATAAAACACATTTAGCAGACACACAGCTCATCTATCAGATACTATACAGCTGCAGTTACACACATTTTACATTGGGATAACATAATAAAACACATTTAGCATCTACAGCTCGTCTTTTGTATACTATACAGCTATAGTTATACACATTATACATTGCTATCACATAATAAAACACATTTAGCAGACACATACTTTACACCCATTATTATAACAAGAGCTTTCAGGCATCATCATGGCCAAATCATAGCACTAGTTAAATGGCAGTAATAGCTCCAAAATTGGGTGGTCACACAACTTGTGCTTATTACTATGTAAGCTGAAAACAACTTTTAACATTCCTTACATTAACCTTAAAAATTATTATTGCTTACGTGGTTATCCGAAAGGTCTCTGCAATGTATGGGACAACAGAATATTGCAGAAAAAGGCAAATTGAAAAACACCACTTAAAGCAAAGAATTGCATGCTATTTGGCAGGGTTACTAGTCAAAACCAAATCTTTATAACTAGGTAAAGTTCCCTTTGGACACCTCCTAACTTCCTCATAGTTTGAGAAACACTATAATATAAACCCATGCTCAGCAGGAAGAAGACTTAGATGAAGAGATTTTGAACTGTTGGATTGACCATGCCCAATTTCCTGGTGAAAAATATCAGAAGTTTAGCAAGGATAGGCCCTATAACGTGCATAATAGCTAACTGCCTGAAAGAGACAAAGTTTACATTGTCCACCCAAACCTCAACAAGAAGAAAGTGAAGTATACTTTCAATAGGGCTACAATAAAAGGTATCCAGCTGAGAGGAAGTATTTGCTCCCTAGTTCTCTTGTCTCCCTAGTTCTCTGATACCTTGAAGGAATTTTAAGGTAAGGCTCACTGCTGTGAGAAGCTATGTACAGTGGGATATGCTGTAAAGCCTGTACAAATATGGTGCAGATTTGTTCATCACATTGTAGGAATGAAGAAGAACATTCCTAGGAAGGGTGGAAAAAATGAGGTATACATACAAAGCTAACTTTCATTATGTCTGTCCTGAATCAATGACATTCACATATTATAGGAATTTAGAAGCCTAACAGGGGAAAAATTCAGTACCTATCCCAAGGGTAGAATAAGAGTTGTCATTGGGAATGGTCCCTTACATTTTGGATCTGCATCTCTAACCTTCCCCACAACCTTTAAACCTGGAAATTAATTATCTCTGGGGCAGGGCTGGATAGAGTGCAAGATGACAGTGTATATATTTTTTACGTACTCTACTGGTTGGGGTCTTTAGATGAATTGTGCTTCACTTGTGCAAGATGTAATTTAGATAGTTGAACACATCCTTTCATGTCACACCTTACTCATCATTCATAATTACCAAGTCCTATAATTGCTCTTGTAGTTGTTTGACTTCCAACATTAAACATAATTAGCTAATAGTGGTTCCATTAGCAAGCCAAGTCTTGCACCTGCTATTTTAGGCATCTGCCCAGCAGTTATCAGTTTTACTCAGACATTACAGTGATGAAAGGCCAACTCAACACAATACATAAAATGTGGAGCAGAACATATTCAGTAAATTGGACTTATGAACTTTTTTTTGCACTTTGTTCAGCAGTGCAGTGAGAAAGATGCTATCAAAAGCAGGTAACTGATTAATATCTTTGCCTTATCTGTGAGGCTTAGAAAATATTTTACCTGGATCTCTGCTCTAAAAACACTTGGGGGGTAATTCAGGAAAGATCGAAGTACCCTTGCGAAGCTTCTCATCACTTAGCCGAGTTAGGTACGCGCTCCCTGTTTCCCTGCATTCAGAAATCAGCGAATGCCTTAAAGGTACTTTGGCGAGGCGACCACTTGATGCGCCTCGCTGAGCCGAAGTACCTTTAAAGCATTCACTGATCTCCACTTGCAGGAGACCAGTGATCGCGTACCCGACTCGGCGAAGTGATGAGAAGCTTCGCAAGGATCTTTCCTGAATTACCCCCTTGATCTCTGAAATATTCAAAGTCAAAGTGTCAAAGTCATAAGAATTTGACAGTTGAATTCTCACTTTAGTCAATATCCCCCATAGTTAGAGTTCATGTGCCCCATAAAAAATATCTTCAGTCTGTATTTTTTCATTTATATAGCGCTGATATATTATGCAGTGCATTACAGAAATTCATCCTTCACTTTCCTGTGGATCTTATAATCTAGTTTACCTATTCAGTCACACACAGATGTATGTTTTTGGATTGTGGGCGGAACCCAAAAGAGGTGCAGGGAGAACATACAAACTCCATGCAGATGAAGTCCAGGGTGGAATTGAACCCTGAATCCAGCAATGCAAGGCAGCAGTGCTAATCACTGAGCCAACACACTTCCTGTTTGAAGCTCAGTAGGAGTAAGCATGGGGGGGCATAGTCCTTATCCCGGAAACTAAATAGAAATTCTGATAATATCTAACTTTTATATCTTAAGCCCACTTTTGGTCTTTAAACTGCTATCCCGGGTGGTAACGCATGCAGATATGTCTATAAAAATGATGGGTATCAATAAATTCTTCCAAAAGTTCGTGCCCTCCAATCAGGGATCTCAGTTTTCTACCTACACATGTAAAAATTAACTAGATTTTTATAGTATAAAAAAGACAAAGGAATGTTGTGAACATTGTTATTTACCCACTTCTGTCCTGTAATGTCACTAACTTTATTTAGATTGTAAGCTCTATGGGGAAGTGATGTATTTTCTTGATTATATGCTTGTAATTTACTTCACTTGTACTATGTTAAGCACTTTTCCCTTGTCTGTATTACAACTGTATTGTTGTATTGTACAGCGCTGCGTAATCTAGTGGCCTTTTATAAATAAAAATCTACATATACACACTAACTGCCTATCTCTTCATAGACACCTTCCTTAACGCTAAACAAAACAGAATAACAGACTATAACATTTACTACAGGTCCCAGGAACTTTAGAGTGACTTCTTATCTTTACTCCTTGGAATTCTCAGTAGCTGTGGCAGTAAATACTTCTTAAGATACAAACATTGTATAAAATAAACACTAAGGGAAATGTCACATCCATCATTAGTGCAATCAATGGTAAAAAAAAAAAAAGTAATACATTTTTGTTGCCAAAATTAGTGAAATTGCTGTAATTACATTAAAAAAAATTGTTAGCGAACCTTAATAAATGTGCCCTCGCGTACTAATTTAATCTTATCAGAGAACCCACACACACAAATGTCTCACCTGTAACCTTCAATCATTATATCTGGGAACTCGGAAGGCTTATTCATGAAAGTTCAAACAGTCGTATAAAGGACAGTATTAGCGAATTTTCCATGTGCCGATCATGTATTCATCAAACTGCAATGTGGAGGACTCACTACCAATTTGGAGGCTGAAGTCGCAAAAACTGAAGAAGCTCTTCATATCACTTTACATGTGCACAGGTAATTCAGTTATCTGTTAAGCATTGGAGTTTGTTGAAAAAGCGAATTTGGCAAAGTGTAGTGTCTCACATTCGCCATTTTAGATCAAAGTGACAAATTAGAGTGCTTATTTTAGGGCTCCAACTGTCCCACTGACTACGCCACACTACGCAATTGAGCTCGTCTTATGCTGTTTGCTTCTTCACTATGGGAATCTGCTGCTTACTGAATAAGGAGTAAATAATTTTCAACTACTGGAGCATTGAGACCCAAAGAGCCTTACTAATTCCTGAATTAACCTGTCAAATTCACTTTGCTACAGTTTGAGTCGCATCACCAAAATAATCGCAAATTCACGCAGACGCATGCATAGTGTAGCAAAGTAAGTCGAATAAAAGTAGCATGAAAAGTCATGCGTTTATTCCACTAACTGTATATAAGTGAATGATACATCTGTTTCTATGTCACTTTGTTCCTAGCTCACGTTATGTAGTATACTAATTTAGTCACAGTCACCATTGTCACTTTTCAATGAATAGTCAACTTATGCCACACTGCAGCTCTGACATCAATCCCCCAAGTCACCACTCTGGTAAATTCAAAGCACTATTCCTTGTCAAATTCACAACTGTGACTGACTCCGCCACTTTCTGAATATGCAAAGTACCTTTGCACGCACATGCAAAGTAATGCACAGAGTTCCATAATTCTATCATAGTCGCGTTAATTAGATGCATATAGACACATCACAGAGTTTATTCAATTAGCAAACAAGGGGAAGTTGCGGTTAAATGTGAATTCATAGCTATATGCAACTATTCAGCCTTTAGTCAATAAGGCCCTAATTCTCAATTTGATAAATAAGTCCCTCAATGTTTTGACCAATGTCAGAGGATCTCAGTATTTTTTATAGGCAAATTCTCAAAGTCATGCAGCCCAAAATTACATTTTTAATGTTTCCCACAGGTTTACTTCTGGGGCATTATTATTACATGTATTCTACTCAAGTCAGTTGTTGGAGAAACAGAACCTTAAGGACAATGGCATGTCAAAGGTCCATCAATTTCAAACTATTTAAAAAAAAACAGTAAATAACCCTTATTTGATTTAACATTTGTTTCCTGACCCGAAGTGGTCATCAGACTGGTTAAACATGCTACCAAATTTCTAATTATCTAAATAACCTCTGATGTCATATTCTTTTAAATGGCTGCCCGACCTTTTCTGGAAGCATTCCAGAGATTCTTCTAGAACCAGTTCCTGTGGACAATTATTCCCCAATTTTAGAGAACTTTAATGTGAAGAACCCTGTTTCATAGGTGAGAATTAAAGTGGATGTATCAGGTCCATTTAAAATACTTTTTTTAGGAAGCAGATAATTGTCTTAGCTGAATACTAAAAGCATTTGACATTGATTGAAATTATATCTCCTCAAATAAGATCTCTGCTAGATTGTGATTTAAGGGATCTGATTGGAGGAACTTTAATGTCAGTCATCCTTTTATCCCCACCCAACTTGACTTGAGATTCAAGTTGGGCATCAAAGCAGAAAAGAAGCAGGGAGTTTGCTTCTTTTACTAATGTCTTAGCTGAATGCTTTTAATGCTGAGAAGCCGGCGCCGAAGCTTCTCCCAACTTGTTTCACCGTCAGTGATAAATGCCTTAAACATCATCATGTTCATTGCGGGGGCCAATGAGAACGCTTCTCGCAATGAGCATGATGATGTATGAGGCCAGTGAAGCAAGTTTGGAGGGTCTGCAGTGCTGGCTTCTCAGTCAGCCAGCGCGCTGTGAAGGAAGCATCGGGAGCCGGCTAATTACAGCACAGCTCATGCTGTG
>WMED01007724.1:0-17423 GCA_019650415.1 Pipa parva
GGCTCATGAATATTCATAGGATGTACGTTAATGGGAGACAGACTGATTATGGCCGCGAGAGGAAGCTCCAGTCAGTAAGTAAACAGAACTGAACCTAATCTTACTCGTGTATAAGTCGAGTATATGGTTTTAAATGATTTTTTTAACCTAAATTTCTCGACTTATACACATTATATGGTAATGCATCTTTTCTTAATTTATCCAACATATTCTCAAAAAAAGTGTCTTTGTGTCATAAGACAGTGTTCTGTGCCACTCTTTCAAATGTAAACTACATGCAGTGACTCCATGGTTAGCACTGCTACCTTGCAGTGCTGGGTTCTGGATTTAATTCCACCCTGCACTTCATCTCTGTATGGAGTTTATGGGGGTAATTCACTATCCTCCGAAGTGAGGTGCGTAGTCTTTGCCTCACTTTGGAATGACTGAGATGTGCATGCTGATGTCCTGCACGCGGACATCAGCATGCGCATTAAAGGGATTCCCGTTTCGGCGAGAACATAAGAGTTGCCTCGCCGAGACGGGAATCCCTTTAATGCACTCGCTGATGTCCACGTGCAGGACATCAGCGAGCGCATCTCAGTCACTCCGAAGTGAGGCGAAGACTACACAACTCACTTCGAGGGATAGTGAATTCACCCTATATGTTCTCCTCACACTTGTATGGGTTTCCTCTGGGCAATCCAAAAACATACATCTGTGTGTGACTGACTGAATAGGGAAACTAGATTGTAAGCTCTATGGGGCAGGGACTGAAGTGAATGGTGAATCTCTGTAAAGCGCTGCATAATATATCAGCACTATATAAATTAATAAATACATATATACATTTTGCCCTAACTGAGGTACATATCAGAATAGTTAACTTTATACAAATTACCAATATAATATAATTTCTGGAAATCCAGGTAGGGAATTATCCGGATTGACAATTACTGCACAGCTTTTTGGAAAATTTATCCAGTGGTGCTGGACACCTTCAACCATATAATTAATTGTGGGGGACTAGAGAGAAGAAAGGATAACAAAAGAGGATGTGTTATCTGCATGCCTAAACTGTTTTAGGAAACCATTGCTTGTTTAGGCTAGGTTCAGACAAGTGTAGGATGCACAGTGCATCATACGCAAGGGTGAAAAAAAAATATGGTTCAATGCAAGCTGATGGTACTTACCTAGTTCCGGACACACCAGCGTATGATGCGCATACGCTGGGTCCAGTACGCTGTGTGTCGCATTTTAGCCAGCATATATACGCTGCACCAAAAATGCAACACACAGGAAGTGATGTGAACGCCGAGGGAGCGTTCACACTGTCGCTGGTAAGTACAATAGAAAAATACGCTCGGCGTATTTTCCTTTTTTTTTTCATACTAGTGTATGATGCTCTGCGTGTTAGTCACTTCTGTAAGAACTAACAACCTTTTGTAAAAGTAAATTAAGATAACATTTATTTTATGGTATATAGTTGATTTTTATGTTTTTGAGTATGGACAATGTAATTTATTTTATTCCACCTTTCTCTTCCCTCTAATCTCTTTATTACTAATTACTAATACAATTTAAACAAAACAACATATTATTTTGTTTGTTGTTGGAAGAGTATCTGTCACTATTGCCTTATGCCCCAAAGGTCAATATTATCAAACTGTAAAGCTAAAAGAACACAATTTAGGAGATTTTTTTTTTTTTAATTAAACTTAAACAATGAATGTTAAAATTTCACCATAAATTACAAATTTAAATAAACATTTGTGGCATATGGTTTACCAAGAAGAAGAATGAAATGAAAAGTTGAAGCTTGTTAATTCTATATTGAACTGTCCATTGTTTACTATTTCGAATGTTTAACTGGGGTTATGGAGAATAGAAAGATGTAATTTGTTGTCACTTGGTCACAATCTGCATTGTCACTTTTCAATGACGCCCTGCAATCAACCTCCTGCCTTACCATTTTGATCTGGTGAAGTCAAATTGCCAATTTTGATACAGTATGCATTGCTGAATTTGCTACATTACAAACTGTGACACTTGATGAATAGCCGATTCACCTGTGCAGAAACAGAAGAATACTGCAAGTCCGTGACCTTCATAAATGCAAATAGTTTGCCTTGTTTTGTGGAAAATGACTGAAATGAAAGTCCTTTCTCTGTTCTAAATAGATCATAGCACTTGTCATGAAGAAATAGATGTTCAGACTGTTTGTATGAAATTGCTTGTTTGTCCATTGGTGTCTTACCAATTTTGTTTGAGCAGGTTTTAAGGAAATCTGGAGCACATTGCTATGAGACATTAAACATTTTGTAGCTGGCCTAAAATCCAATGTAGAATAACTGTATCTCATTTAATTTCACACTCTCTGATTTCCTTCATAAAACATTTCAGGAACAGTTATTAGCTATTGCTCTGCCCAAACTAAAGTAAATGATTAATGCAATAATAGCTTTGCACAGTGAATTAATGCGGATCTGTTTACTTACCAGCTTTTATGATAAATAGAATCTGCTGAATCACAATGTACTGATAGAATTACAAATGGAATCTTAGCTACACTGTTAGCCCAATTTGAGCAAAGAGTAAAGAAAATAATTCCCCATTTAGCTTATTTATGTCTGATAAAGTTTTGGTAAATCACACTAGAGGATTAACTGTGTAAAAGATGACATACAAGTTTTCCAAAATGGTAAGAATTAACAAAGACTGGGTGAAATTTATTAAAGGCGAAACGATTGCCCTAAGTTAAATTCCAATCGCACAATCAGAATTTCGACTGATTCCGATCGCACGATCGGAAATCGATTGAAATTCTGATCGTGCGATTGGAAATCGATCGAAATTCCGATCGTGCAATCGGAATTCCGATCGTGCGGTAAAAATTCCGCATTTGATAAATTTCGCCCATTTAAATGTATAGAATTCCTGAAGTAAAGGACATATTGCAAAGAACTAAACCACCACTATAATATGTATCCTACTGAACATTTACTGTTGGGCAAGAGCGACTACTATAAACAGATATCCAAATCCGGCACTCCAGCTTGTAAAAAATTCAACTTTATTGTGTATGCATTAAAAAAATCATAAAAGCATAGTGGAACAGTATGCCAGCACTAACCTGTTTCACGCTAAAAAGCGCTTAGTCATAGTTTTAGCATGAACCATGTTAGTGCTGGCATACTGTTCCACTATGCTTTTATGATTTTTTTAACGCATACACAATAAAGTTGGATTTTTTACAAGCTGGAGTGCCAGATTTGGATATCTGTTTATGGTCTTTGGGATGTGAAGTTTGCCTTGCCTGTCCTGAGCACACAGCCTAAATAGAGGTGTGAGTATTTTCTATTCAAAGAGATTAATCCATTGGATGTTTTTCTGCTTTATTTCAAGAGCAAACATTACAAGGAAATATTGTAAGTAACTGGGTCCTACCAACAATTATGTGGCATTTGAATACACAGAAATCCACATCATTATTGTTTTACTAAGCTTGGAGGAGATTTATTGAGCATGGTAAAAAGTGTGCAATACCCAGGGCAGTGGCAAATCACATAATGGATTCTATATACTGCTTGCCCTCACTTACAAACAAAGAGTGATCTCTAAAGTGAAATGAAATAAAATACTGGTTGAGTCTGGGTAATTAGGTTATTTTAAGTTAGCTTAGAAAAAATACATTGTTATTCTCATTTAGCTTAAAATCAATTTAGATAAAATCAAGAGAACTGTTTCCAGCACTATTGTACACATAGTACAATGAAGTCAGTGGAACATTAGTGGATGTGTAGTGATGGGAATTCACCCACGATAACTCTAGCGAAATGCAGTGACATCATCTATCATCATCACTAGCCATGACTGATTATAATAAAGGACAATGTCCACAGTTTTTCCCACTTTGATCACCACTTCTGTCATTTTATTATAGTTGTCAATCTTACAATAAGTGATTTTTACATTCATTTCAATGTCACACAGTTCCTTTGGTCATTATGTTTGTGCTTTGAGTGTACAGTCACCTTATGAATTTTGATCTGGTAAAGTCAAATTTGGTGCAGTACATCTTGGCAAACAGTTTCATAACTTTGCGTCAATTGTAACCTGTCAAATTGGTGATGTAGTCACAGTGCAGAAATAATGATCTGTGATGAATAAGCCAAGTTGGGGAAGTGGCTTATTCACGTGACCTTTTTGCAACTGATTGGAGGATGAATTATCTCTATAATCTTTTCTATAGTGTCTTGCAGATACAGGGATTGCCATGTGGAATCTAAATTTTATGAGCATTGTTGATCAATTAATTAATGGAAAAATCACTTAAACCACCAAAGAATATTTTGTTTCTGTACCTTAACAGTCTCTGTCCCAATACCTCTCTGCTCCATGTCTCCCAGTTAAAAAAAAAATGTATTATTTACAATGTCCTAATTTGACATTTAAAGCACTTAGAGTGATGTATTTTCTTGATTATATGATTGTAATTTACTTAATTTGTTTCTTGTTATGTACTTTCCCATGTCTGTATTATAACTGTATTGTTGGATTGTACAGCACTGTGTAACCTAGTGGCGCTTTATAAATAAAAATATACATACTAATCTTACAGCATATGCAAAGTTTGATGCCTGCTGAAATGCTAAGAAATGACAAATATAACGTATTATAGATTATTTCAGAGAGTCAAAGTAAATGCTTGAAGATTGCAAAATATAGATATTTGTAACTGCCATAACCATTTGACAAATTATAGTTCAAACACCACTGATGCTGATCAAAGACTTGCCATGAGATTTTGTTCAAAATTTGTCAGCTCAGAACCAAATTTAATCTATCAATCAAAAGTTATAGGAGCTGCAAGACAGGGGTTTGCAGAAAGTGTTTGGAGTTGAGAAATAGTTATGACAACATAAGTGTTGACAATATATTTATGCTGTTGATTCTGCTGAAATGATAGCAGCTTTGAGATAGAGAAGAGAGAGAGACATATGGCTGTATCCTACAAGTTCCATTTAAACTATAGCACTGTCTTCCATTCGAAGGTCATTATGACTCTACTGACAAATTGCTACCCTCTATTTTCCTTCTGGGTTCTTTATTGCTTTTCTTACAGCTACTGAAAGGAAGATAGCAGACACAAATGAGAATAGATTTTGATGGATACACACCACAACCTCATGTTTCCATCTTGATAAGGTAGAAAACTTAGGGCTCTGTTATCTCATGTGTAAGCAGTAGTAGCTAAGTAGAAGTATTTTTGTCATCTTGACATTCTGCAATATACAGCTAAGAAAATGCATCTTTTGGGCAAAAGCAATTGATTTCACTAACTTCAGACAGGAAATTATTGTATGATGGATAGCATAATGTGCAATGTATCATTTTCCAGTCAATGCACACTCGTCAATACACAAACAAAAATAAGGACAAGTTAAGTTTGGTAAATGACATTGCCTGGAGCTCAGGTCACATCAAGTTCACATTCTAGTATGCTACTGTAACTCATCTAAAAAGTATGGATTCCTAGTACAAAGCTGCAACAATTCTTTTAAAACTTTACTGTGCTTTCTGTACTATGTTTGATATCTCTTTACAGCTTAATAGATGTTTGTTATCTTTAAAATAACATATTTACAAGTGGATTCAGTCATTTGCTCATATTTGTCAGATGTAGAACCTTGGAAAGAAAACCGCTAAACAGGAAACAAACAATTTAGTCTATTACAGACTTAAGGCTGCCCAATATTCCGCTATAATGATCAGTTAAAAAATTTGAGTACTTTAACAACTCATAAGGAAATCCTAACATGGCCGGTTGATCATTGTTCAAAAGCAGTATTTTATTTTAAATCTTCTTTATATGTGCTGTAAGTAGACAATACTGGAAAGGTGCAAGATTAATAATTTCGTCCTTACTGTACATGTTGATAACCATTGGATGCCCAAGGCAATTCGCTTAGTATGCTTTTGATTAAAGTAGACTGACGCATATTAGTTTTTAGTCCCTGAAATATTTTCAGATGCACAAAAACCTCCTAATATTCTATTATGTTTGGGTTTCCCCTAAGGTATGTATTACCCATAATTCTATGCATATTCCCTTTGATAAGTGCTCCATACCTCAGGGTATGAGTTACCGGCTTGCAAGCTGGGGCAAATGGTTTCAAATAAAACAATGGGCCCCAGAGATTATCTTTGTAATTAAACATGAGTGGTATGTTTATTACTATATCACTGCATATGTAACAGCATACGGCATCAGAAAAAAAGAGCAAACCTTTAAGTGCTACATTTCCCTTTCACCCCATGACTTATACCACTGCACTGACATTGTTAACATGGCTACAATACTTACAGGTGACTTAATATATCATCTGCACTTTATCACATCAGGATAGCTATCACTTACATGAGGAGGGGTAACACAGCATGGGGTCTTTATTGGTGGGTAGCATAATGCTGCACTGCGAACACCTTTTCTAATTGTCAATCAGCTTTAAATAACAAACCTAATACTGGAGTCCCTAATTTAAAAAGAGGTAGACCTAATGGAACTAACCAATATAATCCTCCTTATGGTGCTGCCTCTCGCCTGTGGCTAGCTGAACCTGACCTCGTAGGGACCTTTAGAACAAATGTATCCCTTAACCCTGGCTACTATCTTTCGTGAAAAGTATTTATTGGGGGGTTTCCCTCTGTGCAGGTACATCCTGTTACACTTCAATCACATCTTCAATGTGCACAAAACTAAAGCTCTTATACTGTTATATTATTTATATAATTTTTATAGTTTGTATTCACCAAAATTTGCTAAATCATTTTATTAAACTTTTGTTTCCCTCCTTTATTATGTAGCTATATTAGTATATATTATTGTATCATATTTAATGAACATTTACCTGTTCATTTTAAACATTCCAGCATAAATTTCCATTTTTACAAAGGCTTCTTTATAACAAAAATGCCAAGTAAAAATATATGGTAAGCACTTCCAGATTAATGTGCAGTAAGGGTCAATATTGGCCAATTTTTAGTGTATAACATTTCCTGTATCACAGCAACTGCCATGGGTTACACCTATAGAATACATATTATTTAATAAAGAAGAGTGTTGTCAGTTTTACTTGGTGGTAGCAATGTTTATAAATAAGCTAATCTTATCATATGTTTATGTTTTCATAAAGGCATACTATTGTCATGATGGGTTTTTTATGTATTATTATAGGAATTGTTGTTATTTATGACAGAGCTATCACCTATATATACACAATAGTTCTCATCTCCAAATTAATTTCTGATAATTCAAGTTAGATCAGCCACTGCAAAGCAAAGTCTATAGGGCCTGTTCACTATACAGTTTGTTCATGCAAAATTCATATAAAGAAGTATGAAGTGTATTCATCACATGCTCAGGCAAATAGTGAAAGACTGTGTTGTGAATTGCTGCAACACAGTCATGTACAGTATGTACCCACTGTGAGAATGTGGCAAATTTTTATGCCATTAATATGGGGATAATAATTTAGTTTGTTGAAATGCTATGAATACCACGCACACCACACATATGTGTAGTTATTACATTTTGCACACAGTGTACACTCGCTTCACACCCACGTCACTTCAAGATGAAGACAATTGGTTGGCAACAAAGCTCAGTTCCTGTCATTAATCTTTCATGATGAAACTAAAGTACTTATCACAACTAAACACACCCAAAACAAACAAATGAATCAGGGTGTAAATCTTTGAGGCCTTTTTCCAGGTTTTCTATGCATCTTTCTCTCTCTCATAATCTTTTTTTTTTCCTATTAAACCTTCAGTATTACACATCACATTCTCATCCATCTGACTGGCCACATCCTAGTATGTCCTGTTATGTCCTCACTGGTGCTTTTTTATGCTACTTTCTGCCTTTGGGTTCTGGAGGAAGGTTTGAAGAAGAAAATGCATTCCATTAACTCATGTTTCAATATGTTGTGGCCAGTATATTGATTAGTTTACAATGATAATGGAAACAACATCTCAACAATCCATTCTGCAACTTCACTTATTCCGTCATACTTCAACTGGTGTTAATACCTTTATTTACATATAGACAACCCATTTCATTATCTACTGCCATTGTCCACTAATGTGTATGTGTGTTTCTGGAAGTGTAGCTCCTTTTGTAACATTAAGGATCTCCAGAGGCTCTGAAGAAACATTTAACAGCACAAAACAAGACCTTTGACAGAGGCCACTAAAGAAATGTCAGATAGGTTGACAAACAAGCCACTGTATCACACAGAGAAACACCCTATTTATTATCAGATGGTGACACTGGGAGCCTCATTGACTAAAGTGCGAATTCACCTGATGAATTAATTTCACTACAATTCAAGTCGCATCACTGAAATAGTGGCAAATTCACTTCTCACTATTGACTAAGTGGAGAATACACATGTTGAACAAGTGGACAACAGTGAATGCTGTTACATGCATAGTGCGGCGTAGTCAGTCGGATAGAAGTAGGATGAGAAGTCATGCAGAGTGAAGCAAATTTGACAAGAGAAGGGCAGTGACATCAGTATCATCATATCCCACTAACTGTATTCTGTGAATATTATATCTATTTCTATGTCACCTTGTCCTTAGGTCATGTTATCATCTAATCATAGTCACTATTGTCACTTTTGAATAAATAGTCGCTTTACGCAACACTGGAGCCCTGCCATCAACCCTCCAGTCTGAAGTGGCGGAATGAAACAGGTGAATTCAGAGCAGTTCACCTATTCAAATTCACACCTTCAACACACTCCACATCTTAGTCAATATTAGAAGTACCTGTGTACACGCATGCAAAATGATGCAAAGAGCTTCTTAAGTTTGCGGCTCGCTTAGTCACCCGAATTGGTTGCGTATTCACCACTTCACAGACTGCTCAAAAAGAAAACATGGGGAAGTGGAGAATAGAAGCAAATTCACAACTCTTCACAACTTTTCAGACTTTAGTCAATGAGGCTTTTAATGTTTCGGGGGTTGACCCCTTCATTGGGTAATTATGTTGATACCTGAAATGCTATGTTCACCTTCTGATACTAAATGGGCCTTGTGTGATAAAGTTAAGTGACTTGTGGTATATTTTATTTCTATGTTTGGTGGCTTAATTTGAAGGATTCACCTGTCCCATGAAGATTATGAAAGTAGGGGTGTCTGGACATTATTCTGTTATTGATTAGATTCATTCCAACAAATTTTAGAAGAACTAATAGTCTAATATCAAGATGCTGTATAACCCCATCTACAAATTAATTTATGTAAACTAACATTAGTCACACATTGTCATATGAGGTGCTAAGAATGTCATGGCACTATACAGTGCTTATTTAAGTAAATACAGTTTATATTACAATATTTTCTATAGAATAATATGTGCAGGATCAGCCACCAGAGGAGGAGACACATCCCATCCAGGGCAGTACTCCCTGAAACATGATCCTGTTGTCCAAATAGATGTTAGACCATCTACCCCAGATTTAGCTACAGCACATTATCAAGAAATGGGGAGGTAGCTGAAGTGGACAAGCTGTTGTCCAGTTTATAATTTATTTTCCCAAATTTCAATTTCCAGATTCAAAATGAGTTATTAAAGTGAATGATGTTTGCTCAAGCAGCCAGCAGGTGGCCCTATCCACCGTTCCAGAATTAGCTGTTTTGGGGCACTTGTCTGACCAAACCTTTGAACATAAAGGGCACATAAAGTCCCAAAGGAAACACCTTCTGCATCATCTTAATGTCCTAAATTAAAGTGATCCAGGTGCTAGTGATTTTATACAAGGGTTTGAAACACAGATCACTTTTGTAACATTATCTAACTGAATGTAATAAAATGGAATTTTATTTTATATTCTTACACTTGTTATACAGTAATAATTACTACTGAATTTCACTTTGTTTCAGTGATGGTTTACATTGACAAAATATACGTCCACATTTTTGTCACCGGATGTTTACTATTTAACGGGTAATATTTTATAAATGTGGCAAGAAATGACTCCTAACCCTTAATAATCTTATCATCCATCAGAGAACTTTAACTAAGGATATACATTTCAAAATGTGGAAATGCAAGTAAAAGCCCAGGTTAGGATCTGAAATGTCAATTAAAGAGGATAAAAAATAGGAAGCTTATCTTGTTTGTGTCTCATTATTTTGATTTGAAGACTCGGCAACAGCAACATTGCAAAAGCTCAAAACCCAAGAGAAGATGAGCAGGTTGATAACAAGCATATAAAACTGCCAAAAGCGGCTGCCTTCAAGCACTGCTGTCTGTGCAGCACAGTCAATCTCCCATTTCTTCCATCTCTATATGAAAGGCTGCTGATAATGTCAGGAATAAATCCCACAAACAGTTACAAATTGTATTTTATTTATATTCAGAAGTAAAGAAAAATATCCACTTAGCCAGCTGCTGGCATTGTATGCAGAAAAGTTTCCAGGAAATTCTTATGTGGAAACAAATTGATTGTTAAAACTTTGTGCATTCGAGTTAAAAAAAATGAGAAGGTAAAATGGATGGCCTTTTCACTAGATGTTTATCTCTGCCTTCTCTAACATTTACTCCTTTGGCCAGAGGAAGAGGTGGAGTGCTTCATTTCACCAACTGTTTTAAAGAAAACAAGGAATCTTAGTTTTAGGAGTTGGTAGGCAAGTCCACTACAATTCATTTTATATTTTTAAAAGTTGTTTTGTTTAGGCAATGGGGTAAGTAAATTAATGATTTCCATCTGAGCGTTGTTGGTAGATCAGGAACCTTCTGGGTTCAGCAAATGCTCTCCTAAGAAAGCATACTGGGAAGAGCATTCCATGTTACAGGGCATTGCCAGGCAATATGAAAGCAGGCAGCTGAAGAAAATGAGTATTGTACACAGGTAACAGACCTCTCCTGTTCTCCGTTATTAGTTGTAGAGTTTAAGGTGCACTCTTTTTTTAAATGGCCTTTTTAAAGTATATGATAATATAGATAGGTGGTTTGGCTACAGGAACAATGAATACATAAAAAATACCAGTAATGGTGTAGAGAGCATTGGTGCGGGGTCAATGAGAATGCTCCCCACAATGAACGTGATGACGTTTGAAGCCTTTTGGACCACCAATTCGGCAAGTGGGTGGAGCTTCATGCTGAATCTTCTGTGTGAAGTGTAGTGAGAAGTCTGCCTCGGTGCAGTGAAAATACAACACAGTTCAAGCTGTAACTGCAACGATTCAGCTTACTATGAGTTATTTATTTAATAGGTCTTTTTTATTTTTAGTTCTTCCTTAAAAGGCATGGCCATAGGATGAGGCATGACTCACTATTGTATTGCCTCTCATTTCTTTCTCTAACTATGCTGAAACATGAACTGAGCAAAAGCCATCATAGCCACTATTCAATTTATAAATAATTTATATTTTTTTAACAACCTTCAAAGGTTTCTAAGTGCAGGAGTCTAGAGAACAGATCTAAAGGTTTCAGATTACTTTACACGTTTCTCAAGTTTTTATAAGTGCCTCAGAAGTAGTAATAAAAACTAGGAAATTGGTTTTGGAGACAATAGGTTCCACTGTGGCAGCTTTGTCTTTAGAAACTGCTGGTGCATTGCACAGGCTGAAAGGCATGATCAAGTATGCATAGTGGCTCTCTTCAGTGTTTAAAAGTGGTCTTCTACTCATCCCCCTTCTCTTATGATGATGAAGGAATAGGCCCCTCACAACCATCTTGCAGAAAAAGTATTGAAACCTGTGGTATGTGGGCAGCAGAAACTTGAGAGCCTCAGAAAACAAGGAGGCTATATTTCATCAGGTCAAACCCACTTAGGTGCAGGTTGCCTACCTTGATAGGGAATGCATAAACAAAGTGCCCTTTTTGCCCACAATACGTTTAGAGACCCGGAGGTTCGCTAGGGTAGAACAAGAGCCACCAAATTCTCCCTCAGACAGTCATTCAGCCCTTGCCAGAAGGCCACAGCTAGAGCTTTATTGTTCCAGCCTGTTTCTGCAGCCAAGGTTCTACACTCTATGGAATAAACAGCAGAGTGGATACTCTGCTTTCTCTGTATGAGACAGCCTGCTACAGATACCCAGAAAGATGAGCGATGAAGGTTGTTAAGTCAAAAGTGATAGGTTCATATCTTTACCAGAGGAGTAAATCTAGAACTTGATCAGCAAGGAGTGTAGCCAACCTTGGTTCTCTCAGAAGCAAAATCGGACAAACACAGTAAAATTGCAGTCTATTTATACACAGACATCTGCAGAGATTGGATAGCAGACATCTTTCAGATTCCAGATTCCATCATAAAAATTCAAGACACCTGTGCTGGCAAGGGACATAAAACCCAAAAAGGGAAGGCATAATAAGGTCTCCTAAAACCATAACAAATAAATCAGGCATAACAAAGGGATGTGAAACAAAGAAGGGGAAGAAATAACAAAGTCTCCTGTGGTTGATTAGTAGGTCTACTGTCTGCAACTGGTGCTTTACAATATATATTTTAAGTGGACATTTGATTACATGACAATATTATTTTAGAAGCCTGCAGTAGTATAGTGGTTACATTTTCCTAAATTGGTGGATCTACTGTTGACAAATTGAGTGATCCATGTATTTAGCGCAAAAGCTCTTATTTGAAAAGTAAGAAGGGTAATGGGCATCATTTCTCGAGGCAAAAATGGAGAGATAATCTTCCTTTTATTTGTACCTTACTCCAGTTTATGATTAAGAGTATGGAAAGTCTGTGGGAAAAATATCGGCACAATGATCTTTGAGAGACATAGCTCACCCGTTCTGTGATGAAATTGCAAGTAATGACTAAGAGAACTGGCAAGGCAAAAATTACAGAGGACAGGCTGGATAATGCAGAATACATGTTACATCTATAGAGAAAGAGATTTTGACACATAACAAGAGAAGCAGTTCAGCAGCTTATCAAGGAAGCCAGGAAGCACTTGGCATTCCTCCAAGTCAAGAATCAATTTTTCAGAATATTTTGCTATAGACCAAATAGATGTATGTATGAATAATTTTATTTATAAAGTGCCACAAATTTACACAGTGCTGTACAGTTCAGCAATACAAGTATTAATACAGACATGCGAAAAGTGCATTAAACAATACAAGTATAATATCACAAGGATACTTCACTTTAAGTGCTAGATTGCAGTTGACACGAGTGGTTGAAGGTCCCTGCCCCATAGAGCTTACAATCTAAATGGGAGGAAGACTTACACAGAAAGAAGGGTAATAAGAGCTGTAGCAATGTACTGAAACACTGTATATAGTCACAGTCAATAAATACAAATAAATAGGTCAATAAATCCAGATATTAAGCATGAATAACTAAAGAAAAAATAGCGACATAAAAATCATTGCTAGTGCAATGATCTTTCTATAGTTTTACAGAAGTAGTTTGTGACTCTTATGTCACAAAAACACATACTGTATATACTCGTGTATAGGTCAAGAAATTTTAGTTTAAAAAAATCATTTAAAATAGTATGGTCGACTTATACACGAGTCAGGTTAGCTTTGAAAGCAAAAAAAAAAAAAAAAGATTAACAGAGCAGGCTAGAGAGAGCTGCTTGGAGCCGCGACACAAACAAAAGCACAGCAGGAGAGGCACTGACCCAAATCTGCAAGTAATTACAGCACACACACACACACACACACACACACACACAAGAGTGCTGAATAAACTCACTGAGGGGGGGGTTTAGTGGGGCAAGCCTGATAACAGCATCCACCCATTGCAGACTCTCACACCAGCAAAGGGCCTGGGGCCAGACTGGAGCACACAGAAGCACACAGAAGCACATGCAGTCAGAGACTGCCCCTAAAAGGAGAACACACACTAAACTGTAGCTGACAGAAATAAATAAAATCTTATTGCTATCTTGTGTTTTACTGTCGACTTATCGATGGGTCATAGCAAATTTCATAATTGTTGGCCCAAAAACTGTCCTCGACTTATACGCGAGATCGACTTATACACTTACTTTGCAAACTAGTAAGTAGTTTTCCTGTTAGATTCATTTATGGTCCTAATGATTCTATGAATCATATGAAGTACATTCTCCTTGCACCTGTGCAAAGCTAAATCATATATCAGATAAGAATAGACATTATAAACAAAGTCTACTAGAGACGATTCAAAATCTGGACCTATTTAATCTCACATATGGGCCTACTGGTCTAGACATTATACAGTTGTTAAAAGCTATATTAGCTATAAATCCACCGCATTTTACATTGATTTCAAAATAAGCATCTGATTAATTGCGACTATTTTTAACATCAGAGACTTTTTCCATCATGAAATTTTTTTGTGCAACCATCTCTATAGAGAATAATGGGTTTTTTGCCACCCTCAATCTGGCGAATATTTTTAAGCAACTAAATTAGTCACAATGGCTTAATAAATATATGTTCTGGCCATGTGACTTTTTTGCCTTATTTATAAAAAATCTCGCGATATTTACCACGAGAAACTTCCGAGATCTTAAGGGAATAAACTCAGACTTTTCCAAGTTAATAAACTTTTCCAAGTTTAGTAAATTTCGCAGATTGTTGCTTATGTGCTCATACAACACCACATACATAGCCCTACTACAATCACTATTTACAAACCATTTCATTACAAGAAACACTCCTTCTATCCTAAGGAATAATACCAGAGAGATGCCCTAATGGTACATATGTTGTATTTATATAATATATGTTGTTGTTATGAGAACATTACTTTATAGAAATGTCAGACTACAGGAACTGTAGGGAAACGGGATAATTACTTAAGAAATGTTCAGAAAATGTAAAGGTTGCCATGATGAAAATTGCTTTATCTTTCCATTGCAGCCTCAAGAGGCTTTACAGGACTTCCCTGAAGGAGGTAAAGCATTAACCTGGCAGAATGAGGTCAACTGGCTGCAACTGCAGCTCAACTATTATATCCTTCCAGTAGTCCCTCTTCGCCTCGTTAATCGCTGTTTTCTCCTTTTAGCCCCATTTTTGACTTCCCCCAATTTATGTAATACCAAATCAAATTTATCAATATCAAAAAACATTGATGTTGATGCATTAATACCACTTCACTTACCATTACTTTCAATGGAGCTCCTTTCCCATCGATATCGCTGATGTTTTCGATGGAGACTTAGAAAAATATTCTAAACCATCTCCAAAGGGAATAATGGTTTTTTTTGCCTCCCTCCACCAGGCGAATACTTTTCAGTGACAAAAAAATGTCAGAAGGGGCTTCAAAATATTGATATTGGCTATATCGATATTTTCAACCTAATTAAAGGTATATCGATATACAAGGAGAAAACGTCAGCTGCTTTGCCTGCCTTTTCGTCCAAAACATCTGAAAACGGGTAAAAAATGAGGGCAAAAAACAGCCCAAAAAACAAAGTTAAAAAAAAATCATTTTTCAACTTTAGTAAATTTTGCCTCATTTTAGGCCTAAACCATTACATACATAAGGCTTGATAACAAGATGAGCTTTCACTGACATAACTGTAAACTGGATTTGCAACTCAGCTGAAAATATAAGGTGAGTCTTAGTTAAAAAAAAAAAGCCTTAAAGAGTTAAACAAAACCAGCAAGAGGTTGAGTATCTTGTGTGCTACTAACAGATCACTGCTTGAAGACAAATGTCTTCTATTTTAACAGAAAAAAAGTCTTCTTCTGTTTGTCAGAGAAGTCAGTAGCCTGAGGTAAAGAAGATACAGTTCATTTTAAATCCAGGTCTCTCCGTGCAGTTTTACATCAGCACAGAGCGCCAATGTCCTGCCTCAGGCCTTATAAAACAATGCAGTTTTCAAGCTGCTAGCTAACTCTATAGCAAGAAAACTAAAAAGTTTTTTTTTTGGTTTGGTTTCAGATTTTATAATGGGTTTTGCACTAGTTTTGGAAATATGAAAGTATTATTAACGCATTATTACACCACGTATACCTCTCACTGTATTTTTATGAATGCAGTACATAAAATAGAAATAAATGGTACATATGGTTTATTGATAGAAATGAATGATAGACCATATTTTAGAATGCCTTGGGCAGGCATACATTGAAGGATAAAACTGGTGGCTATACTTAGATGTGCTGGAAGTTGTTACTATGGTACATTATCATTTTCACATTATATTAATGCAAATAGGAAATAGTCTAGAGAATTTATGGTCGCGTTGAATGTTTAAGAACTAATTCATTAGGTGCTTTAAGTTGAGCCCGAAGCACCTTTTTTTTTTTTTTACAGCATTCAGTGCATTATCTCATTGTGCAGTCATACTGTCTGAGAGATGGTCTAGAATTGTAAAGTTTTAATGGCTTTTTTTAAAGACCTGCTAAATGAATGAGAAGTGCATTACATTTATACATATCAGCTGCCTATTTAACATTCTCTGCAAATGAGCGAGGAACATTTTGTTGAAACTACAGTGAGTATAACAAATGAGGAGTACCCACTACACGGACAATCTCTTGATAAAATAAGGTGCAAGCCTTTTGCTTCATATATCTGTGGTAGCTTATCTGTAAATGAAATGAATTTTTATTGCAGCATATGCCATATTATACTTGGTGTGGGAGCCATAAATTTAAAACGTACTAAGACTCCCCCCCCCTCCCCAAACAAATATTTCTAAGCATTTGAGGAGGGTCATTTAATGTGCCCCTAAACCTAAAAATGCAGAAAAAATATTTTCGTATTTAAAATTACCTGCAATTTTTTTTTTTTTTACTCTCTCTTTGTCCTTGGAGTAGTCCATGAAAGGACATCATCCATCATATTCTGCAGGTCTTCTTCTCTTTTTCTGCCTCAATCCATATTGTCATGGATTTCTGGAGGTTGACTGTGATCCATCATGAAAATGCAGTGAAATGCAGGGAAACACATGGTGTACTACAGGACTGGGTGCCACTGGTGGAACTGAAGCAAGCAGAGCCTGTTACAACTTTGGAGGCACTGAGGTATACTAGACAAGTGTGGGATAGGGCAGAAAACAAGAAGGAAGTGGATTCTCCGCACCACATCCTTTTGAATTTGGCACTAGTGGCTAATAAAGCTGCAGACCTACCTGCTGGAAAACATAATTGTAGTCTGTGTGTAATTGTGTAGGGAAATTAGATTGTAAGCTCCACAGGGCAGAGGCTGAAGTGAAAGGTTACCTCTGTAAAGTGCTGTTTAAATAACAAAAATAAATACAGTCATGGCCAAAAGTTTTGAGAATGACACAAATATTTTCACATGATCTGCTGCCCTCTAGTTTTTATGTGCGTTTGTCATATGTTTTTATCACATACACAAATACAATTGCAATCATATTATGAGTAACAAAAGCTTTTATTGACAGAATGATTAAATGCAGCAAGTCAATATTTGCAGTGTTGACCCTTCTTCTTCAGGACCTTTGCAATTCTC
>WMED01007725.1:0-16014 GCA_019650415.1 Pipa parva
TGTTTTTATTTATGATTTACACAACGTGCCAACTTTTCTGATTTTGGGGTTTGTACATTTCTAAGGTGCAAATTTTTCACTTGACATTATTTATTGGTGGAGACATCATTACACCATCTGGAAATGATGCAGGTGGTCATGATGAATTTTAATTTTTACTTGTATGGTTTCAAATGCATTAATGAAGTATCATATTCCTCAATGACTTAGAAATTGTGGTTTTAAAGAGCAATCTGTCACCTAAGAGGAGACAAATGTTTTTGTTTTTTTTTTACCTTTAAGACCTGGTAACACAACATGAGAGGGACATATCACAGAGGTCGTCACTTCTAAGACCGGTGGCTACATTTTAGACAGAACATCGATGCATAGGTCAAAAGGCAATAAAATTCTTTTGAAGTTAACTAATTTGATGTGGGAATTGTAATTTACAAAAAATTTTGGAGCAGACAGGTAAAATGAATTATTAGGCATCTGGAATATAATTCTTCCGGAAACATATCTATACTGTTATAGTGTTCACAATTGAGATGCAAGACTCACTCTACTCATTTTCACAGGCATCCCTGGAGAGTCAGCAGTATCTGTATATTTCTCCCAGGATGCTTCACTGCAGTTTTTCATGCTTACACTAAGTTTCACATCTGGCTGGTTATGTATGCTGGAAGCAGTAATTTAACAATAGTTAGAAAGATGCAGGTTCGTTATCCCTTCTCCATCCCTTCAGTAAATTCTCCCTTTGCATTTTAGGAAGTGGTACTGCTAATTTTACTATTTTGTTTGCAGGAAATCGTTCTTGAAAATATTGATTTATTTTTCAATTCAATTTAATCATTAAATAAAGGTTTATTTGCACATTAGGTTCTAGAGTCACAACAAATTGTTCCATTCAACTGCAATTACTCATTTTTATTCATCACTTTGTAATGCATTAGTCAGATCCAGTGGTTAGAGTGTTAATTATATGTGTACTGAACTTCTCTATTCAGAAAGTTAAAAACAGACATGATATATCATTCAGAAAATTCAATCAGCCGTAATGCAATGGCAAAATAACTTTAGTAATACTCTATTTGTTTGCAACGTAACCCCAAATGTCATCTTGATTTTCCATAAATGTTACCTTTGGAAATATAATTTCTTTTGCAGAGCTGAGTATTTCTTTTTAGGTGCTATTGTTGGATCTTTATGTACTTTTTGAAGATTTATCAGTGGTACAAACTGAAGTAAAAACTACGTGATGGATTGTTTTTAATAAAACAACTTACACGTAAACGTGTACTGTCTGTTCTTCATATACCGGCAAGCACTGGGGCTCTAATTTCTCCCAGTGCTTCCGGGTTTTCAGATAATCAGCTGACAAATTCTGCTACCAGCTCTGCTCCAGCATTAATGTCAGCTCCTATGCTGTCTAAGCTGCTGTTTGATGTTTCACTGCTTCCAGAACTGCTCCTAGTGCCTTTTCAAGAGTCCTGCTTTTCTTCAGCTTCCTCTGTGAACCCTTTGAGTGTCAGCTCTTCAGCCCAGTGTTCCAGAATATCTTCAGGTCTGTTTCTGCATTGTTTTTGCTCCAATTTTTTGGTATGATATGCTCCAAGTGATCCAGAGAGTGTGTAGTTCTGCTGTTCTTGTATCCACCAGAAGTCTCTGCAAGTGTTTCAGCCAGCTGCCTACAGTGTGTGTGGGGGGAGTTAACCCAAGGGCTAGGGACCTGAGGGTCCACTCTCTACAAAGGCCATACCTCATTGCGGGGGCTTAAAGGTGAAGACCAAAGGCTCCTTAGACTCCATGCCTCAGCATTATCCCATGCCAGCCACACTATGATAAGGAGAATCCACTTCCTTCTTGTTTTCTGCACTATCCCACATGTCTCAGTTCCAGTACACCTCTGTGCCTCCATAAGTGTAACGGGTTGGTTGCTACAGTTCCTCCAGTGGCTCCCAGTTCCATAGTTCCCCGTGTGCATTTCCTTGCACTTCACTGCATTCCTGCGATACATTGTGTAAAGTCACAGCTAAACCCTAGCGATCAAGGACACTCAGGGCCTCATTGACTAAAGTCCAAATAGTCACATAGAGCTATGAATTCATGTCTATTCTCTACTTCCACCGTGTTCACTTATTAAAGACCATGGAATATGCAACCAGAACATACTGACAAAATTCATCAGATCAACCGAATGTATTTGAACTGTTAAAATTATTGCTAAGTTAAGGTAGCATAGTGATGTAATAATAAATAAGTAAATAAACTTTTACCATCTCAAAAACTATAATAATAACACAGACTGTATGAGTGATAAAAAAAAAAATCTATAAAAAAATATGATTTTTATACAGTAAACCATTCTCTTCACAGCACTAGTTTGCTTCAGGCTGACATCATAAAATTAACGCTGCAGTTTATCATTACAGAAACCTGCTTTACCCAGTCTTGGCCACATCCTAGGCACAATGACCTAATACATCATATCATCTGCTACAAACACGCTCCTTCAATCCAGTGTCCATGCCCAGTACAAATAATATAATTTTCTACACATGCCAATGTGGATCTGCCTAATAAAGTTTTATAGAAGACAGTACACAATTTTCAAAAGGAATATTGTGATGATATGACTCTTCAGCTCCCAGTGAATGATGGAGGTAGTGACAGTCATGAGGGCAATCGAAAATAAACAGGGAATAATGCATATACAAAATATTATTATTGAATAATAAATGTATAAATTCAAATTAACTGGCCTTGCCTGACAATGATGTACTATCTCAGGGGGTGTAAGTAGCCAAACATCAAAATCCACAAATAAAGCCTAGCACTTTATTAGGTGTGTATATACTGTATATACTGTATATTAGGTATGTTGTTTAGGTACGTCTTACAGGCTGTAAATATATGGTAGTGTGTAAGCTACAGAACAATGACCACCTTCCCTCCATTAGTATCAATTATGAGTAGTCACTGTCTCCTACCTCCCGATTATCAACCTGGTAGCGTTATAAATATTGTTTTATTGTATGAATTCCTTCTATGCTGATACTACTCTGAACCTGGGTATAACTTAACATTATCTGTAATGTCTCTTTAATGTTAATTTTTAGCATTATTTGTAATTGGCAGATGAGTGTCTACATCTCGTGATGCTCAGGCAGGAAGGACATTAATTAATGAGCTGATATTCTAAATGCACATTGTTAAAGTAATAGTTTTTAGAATAGTACAGTTTACTGTGCTACCAACTGATACAGTTGGTAGCCCCTGTTTCTTTGAGACATTAGACTGGACCTATGTTTAAGAATGGAGCACAGCCAAACTAGACTATCCACTGATACAGTTGGTATCCCCTGTTTGTCTGAGACGTTATACTGGACCTATGTTTAAGAGTGGAGCACAGCCAAACTAGACTATCCACTGATACAGTTGGTAGCCCCTGTTTCTTTGAGACATTAGATTGGACCTATGTTTAAAAATGGAGCACAGCCAAACTAGACTATCCACTGATACAGTTGGTATCCCCTGTTTGTCTGAGATGTTATACTGGACCTATGTTTAAGAGTGGAGCACAGCCAAACTAGACTATCCATGGATGTTATGATTAGTAAATACGGGTTTCTGCCATATGTAAGATTGCCCAGACACTGCAGTATTGGGGGTAACAAGTATTGTTTACTATATTTGTTGCCAGGAGAAAAAAACTTTAGATTTTCACCTTTTATCTTCAGGGTTGGACTGTATGTGTGTATAATTTTATTTATAAAGCACCACAAATTTACACAGCGCTGTACAATTCAGCCATACAAATATAATACAGACATGTGAAAAGTGCATTACACATTACAAGTATAATAAAACAAGGATACTTCACTTTAAGTACCGGGTTCTGGTTGACACAAGAGGTTGGAAGGTCCCTGCCCCATAGAGCTTACAATCTAAATGGGAGGAAGACTTACATACACAGATAGAAGGGTAATAAGATCTGTAACAAAGTGCTGAAATAACTGGGTAAGGACAAAAAAATAATTTATACATAGAAATCAGTGCTAAAACCCAGTGCTAGTGCATGGAAATTGTTATAGCTTATGTGCTTCTTATGTATTTGGTGTTTTCACTGATATTTTGTGTGACACTGGAATTGCCGTTTGCTGCGACACATACTACTATTGTCCCCCTTTTGTTAACCAGGGACATTTGGAGATGAAATTTCTTTGAATTGACAGTTTTAGACATTATTAATATTCTGTTGGAACATTTGTGGCTGATTATAAAAAAGGTTATACTAATTTAGTACTTGTTCTTGGCCCTGATTGACACCCCAGACTTTTATTACTTTTAGTCAGCGATTAATCATAGAGTGAATTTGACAGGCAAAGTGAAATTGAGTTGATATGGCCTCACTGCTACAAGTTCACTTCTATGTATTCACTAAACTACTACTTCACTTGGCGATGAAGCAAACAGTCATGCACAATATTCAATACATACTCAGGCATAGTCAGATTAATAGTAGTGGTTGAGAATTGTTCCGAAATAGCCATAGCGAAGTGATGTGACATTATCTTTACATGGATCTGCTTAAAGGAGAAAATACCATTTAAATATTTCTGTCTTAAATTCATGACCACATGTTATCAATAGGCATGGTTAATGTTAAAAAGGACAATGTCACCTATTTGTCAATTTTTGATTGCTATTATTGTTGCCCTGTTTTAAATGTGCCTAAATTGTAACAAGAGATTTTTACATCCTTTTCAACGCTGCTGAATTTCTAGTTCATGTTTGCGCTTTGTCAATATATTTTCTATGGATTTTAACTGAATTGTTGCCTCACAAAATGGGAACCTGCTATCAGCCCCCAACATGCCCCTTAGAGCTGGACAACTCTGCAAATGATCTTCTCTGCTGCAGGCCTTGGTGTATTCCCACATTAAATACAAATATATTTACCCATATAATGTAGGTAGGTTTATTTTGGGTCTATTAGAGCACAGACAGAGCAGTTCTTATTTGTAGATTTGCCTATTAAAAGTTCAGAAATAGCACTCTTTGTTTAAACTGAATTGATCTTCTATTTTGACCTCTGAAACAATAAAAAAATAGTTTGGCACCCGACTCTGAAATGAAAGGTACTTCATCAAAAATAACAGGTGATGAAATATGGTATTTAGGCCCTAATTCACCATAGTGCGAAGTGAGCCGCGAAGAGTTCGGCTCACTTCGCATATGGTATTATGCGCATGCTGATGTCCTGTGAGCGGACATCAGAATGTGCATTAAAGGGATTCCCCTCCCAGCGAGGAGACTCGAGTGCTCTCGCCGGGAGGTGAATCCCTTTAATGCACATGCTGATGTCCGCATGCAGGACATCAGCATGTGCATAACACCAAATGCGAAGTGAGCCGAACGCTTCGCGGCTCACTTCACACTATGGTGAATTAGGGCCTTAAAGTATTAAAGTAAAGCAAACCAACTACTGTTCTGTTTATTTCTCCTTTACGGATCCTATAAAAACCGGTTGTAAATCACATTTGCACAAATCATTGCAAAGTGCAGGGTGAAGATACTTTAGAAATCACATTGTAGCATAACACGACTTTAACCAAGGAAAAGCTCAAACAATTTATATATAAAATGAATCAATAAACCAGTAGAATATCTTTCTCAGCCATTCAATTTGTATATTAAACCTCTGACCCTGTGTATGCTATGAATGGTGTTTTCTCCATGTATTAATACAATGAAAATACACAATGTAATTTAGCTTTATGACCTGTTTCTGATTCCCAGGGGGGTGAGTTGTTTAGAGAATCATGGAAGGCTTTTTTATGGTGGATATGTTAATTGGGACAAGGGTGGTTCGTTTGAAGGATAGTGTACTTGGAGGAGATTTTTATTAAGGCCATCGTAAGGTGGGAAACCTCTGAGATCATTTGATTGAGCTGTGCCTCACTGCTGTATTTACAACATCTAATAAAATCCAATTGATTTGTTTTAACCTTTCTACTATTGATAGCTAAAGGCGCTAAAGTAACGTCAATTTATAACAACACAAATGTTGGTTTTTCATCAATAAAAAAACATCATGTTTTAAGGTTTGTTGATTTTGAATTTGATTCATTTTCCAGCATGCTGGGTAAAGACGATTTTTTTTTTCTGTAATAATCGATGACATGCAAAGCAATACCCAAACGATAGTAACCACGCAATAAAACGAATTAATTAAACTGTCCCATTCTCCTTTAAAAAAAAAAATACACAGTGTCACTGAGATTTTTAACATAGTTACATCGATATATTTGATATTTTTGTGTGGGGAGATTTCTAGTTCAGTCTTTCTTTTTTCATTCATTTTGGAGTAGACTTTCCCTTTAAATATAAAGTCTAATCCCAGTCCAATGCTTGTGAAGGCTAGAATCCCATTAGCTTCTGAATAGCTCAGGCACTTGATGAGAAAGTCTAAGTGTAATTGCTGTCTTGCCCTGTTTCCTTTTACATTTACTCTTTTATATTATAGTGTAAGGAATGGATGGTGGAAATGGCGGATGGGGGTGTTTAACAGTCAGTATGTATTTACTGGAGTTATCTCCTAAGGCAACTCATTGCTCAGTCTTTACATCCATATTTCATTTAGGATTACAAATAGATACAGTGTAGCAGAGTCCTCATCACCTGCTTCCCTTTGGGACACATTGCAAGGAAAGAGAGGGGAAGAGAAATTCATTGAGAAGATAAAGAGAAAGGTTTCTTTGCTGAAACCCTGGAGGTGGGGGGGGGGGGGGGGGGGGGGAGAGACAAGAAGAAAGAAACTGTGATTTAAAAAATCTTGGTCTTTGATTTTTTTTTCTTTTTTTAATTCCAGGGGAACTAATTTGTCTGACCTTGGGCGACTGTTACTGAATACTTGTAAATGGTTACCAGCATTCCTTTATCTGCTAATGAGTATGGAGGTTTACTGCCACAATTAAGATGAAACAGTGTAATCATGTGCAAATCTATATGGGAAAGGGAACAACTGCAAAACATTTATTAAAGTTCCATAATTCCCTGGAATGACAGGAGAATTAGGTTCAATAACAATACAACGTACAATAAAACATGAACAAATCAACCAACCATCACCAGTCACCAGTCCATTCTAGAACTCCTAGGTACCAGGACCAGGATCTAATGGGATGATTGGAGATGATCATATAAATGATGAGAAATCACAGCTGAATGTCTGATAGAGCATGAAAAATAAAAGGGAGTGTAAAATCTCTAATTTGGAACTAATGATGTAGCGTATATAACTGGTTACAATGGCAGGTATATGAACTGAGCAAAACAACCAAACTGGAAAATTCCATTCCTTTCTCATGCACAAACAAAAATCAAGGGTTTCTCATGCTTAAGTTTGGTGTTCATGACTGTAAAGTAGAAAACGTGTGCTGTTGAATACCCAGACCAGGGAGATATGATCGATAAGTTCTTGCTAAATTACAATATTTACTCTTTAACCTTGCTGCAGATCAGAAATAGAAATGGCTTTCTGGACTTTGACTATGTCTCTTTAGAAATGCCCTTGAACACAGATTTATGTAAGCTTATCATCTCCTTGTTCTGCATTACTTGCATGAAGTACACAATTTCTCACTTTAATTTTATTATACTTTTTCCATTTACCCCCTGTCCTCATTATGACTATAATCTTTAATTCAACATGTGAGACCTATTCCTGCTTTTTAGTCGTTGAACTTGGTTGAGATTATACCCCAATCTATTATGACTTTCTGTTCTCAGTGCCAAGTAACCTCTTCCCAATTCATAAGAAAAGAAGTTACTAATTTCCTCAGTTTTTACACAGTGAAAATCAGTATATTTTAGCTTTTCATTTAATTCATTTTACTAGTCATAGATCAGTGAATTTGTGACGTTTATTCCTGTCTATTCATTTATTTTTCTTTTCCAAGGTCAAACATTAATGCAAATGTAAAAGTGTCTCCCTGCCTGTATTACTGTAAACTAGTTTAATACAAATAGTTATTCCTTATAATACGCATACATAAATTTGTATATATTTAAAAAAAACTAATGCACAAAATAATGTTTTTGTCCTCTTGCATGACCTTTATTTTGTTCTGCTTGTGGACCAAAACACTAGCACATTTTGTTGTTTCAATTGATGGGAGGAGTGTTTACACTATTACTATTTAGTTACACTAGTACTATTTAGGAGTTGACCACACTTGTAACGGTCAACCTGACGAAGGGAGGCATGTCCCCCTGAAATGTTGTTCATCTACTGTATATCTGCATTGTAAACAGTGGTGTTATTGTAAGACAATACGGCATGCCTTAGATCTACCTTACCTGAACAAAAATCAACATGAACATTCATATGTATGAAGGTAGATTTAGAAAAATGGAATGTTATATCTACATTGTGATTTCTGTTGTATTTTCTTAAGGGAAACAAACCTTGGCACAGGGAATATCAACATGTAAGTGATAAGTCCATCTGTTGTCAAACAACTTTGGATCAGACAAATCTCACCTAGATACATCTCAGCTGTGCTTGAATAAGATATGGTACATATTTATTTCTTCCAGATATTTTTAAAGAAATGTATTTAAAAATTAAGTCATGCAACATCTACCTATTGGAACTGTCAGCTCATTATATATAGCAGCCTTGCTTTTACAAGGCCTTGCTTTGGTGACCCCACTGGAAGGATAAAATAAAACAAGAATTGTTAGTAAAGCCAATGTGTATATGTGATTAATTAACAGATCCATAAATTGATATTGTGTTGGGATGTAGTTGAAATGCACAATAGAAACAGATCCCTCTTGGACTATTACAATCCCTTCTAACTGGCCTAACATTTTCCCCATCTTTCCCCGCTCCAGTTTATTCTAAATTCTGCTGCTAGAATAATCTCCCTTTCTCCCCAAAAAGTCTCCCTCCCAATGCCTGTCTGATAATTGGCTCTCAGTTAATAAACATATTATTTACAGTGTCCTGCTTTTGCCATTTAAATCACTTCATTTTGTTGCCCCTCCCTACATATCTTCCCTTGTTTGCTCCTATATGCCTAGCCGTCAACTCTGCTCTTCACAAGGCAACCTTCTTCAAGAATATCTCACTAAGGGAAAAATTTAAAAAACTCAAAAAGGCCTTTTAGAGTTTATCCGAAGTAGAGATTGGCTATTTGGTAAAAATCGATCAATATTTTTCACTCAATTTTTACTGATTTAAACTTTTTGGTCGAGTTTTTCGATGGAAAGGTGGCTACTGTAAAGACTGTCCATTCTTGTGTTAAACCTTTCTCTCTTGCTTTCCATTATCTTTGGAATTCTATACCCCCCACCTCTGCCAAGAACAATCCATCAATATCTTCAAAACTAACATAAAATCTTACCTCTTGGAGCACTATCACTGGTTTTCATGTCTATACTTTATCTTTAAGGAACTATTTTTTCAAAATGTTTTATATTTTTAAATTTATTCTCTTATGAACTCAATTTATTTATTCTCAAATTAATTGATACTTTATGCTACTGCACTTGTAGATTGTAAGCTTTATGGCCAGGCACCTCCATCCTCTTGTTTCAATTAAGACCTGACACACTAATTTACAGTACTTCACTTCTTCTTTGTTACGCACTTTTCCCCTGTCTGTATTATAATTGTATCGCTGGATTCTACTGCGCTGCATAACCTTGTGGCACTTTATAAATAAAAATATAGATACATACATAAGCTGTGATGGCTTTGTAGTTTGCATTTTATTCCAGTATCAGACTAACACTCATAAAATACATTTCCATAGCTTGTTCAGCCTCACACACACAGCCTGGATCAAAAATAAAAGGCAAAACCTAATCAAGCAGGTGAAAGAAGAGCTGTCAGGTGGCCAGCCAGGCATGAAACGGAGTCAGAGACCTTGGGGAGATTCATTCATAGCAATTAAATGTAGTGAATGCTATGCCAGCTAGATCTCCCCATCTCTCCTATCTCCATCCCACTTATACATAGGAGAAGGATACCAAGTTTTATATCTCTCTTACAATGTAGTTATAACAGAGGCTTCACAAAAAAAAATAGTATAAGTACATATCCATGCCAGCATCGAGTGGGGGTATCCAAACTTACCATTACAGCTGTTGTTTCACTATAATTAGAGATAACTAAACCATTTGGTGTTTAGTTTACAGGCTGGATTTCCCAAACCCCAGTTCAACCAAACATTTGTCAAACCTTTTATTCCATACCGATTTGTAAATGATAAGGAAAACAAAAATCAGTCATGAATCAGTTGGTTGGTGATTGACTTGTCCGAATTTCTCTTTGAATCAGCAAGGGGCAAAGGATTTTCTTTTAAATGAAATACAGTACAAGGCTACAGACAGTACTGGGAAAATAGCAATGAACAAATTAGTTGGGCAAATTATATAAGTTATTCATAAAGAATCAATTAGAAATCTGCCGGTTAGTAGTTGGTTTGTGCATATTTCTTTTGAGTCTCTACAATTCAGCAAGGGACAAGAGGACTCTTATAAGAACTTTTGAGCCAACTGGTTTATGGGGAAGGAACACTCTTGCTGACTTTGGTTATGTCAGATCAAGCACTGGGAGAAAAATAGATGAGTGAACCTATTTGTGACTTCCCAACAGTGTGGTAAATCTGCACCTCAACAGTGTGTATTAAAACAACAAAGAACAAACCAATTTACTTTGCAAAGTGATTCAGGTTCCCCCCCCCCCCCCCCCCAAGTGCCTCTGTGCTTTGACTGCTTCAGCCAATGCACCATCACCTTCTCCCAGTGTGACACTGTGATCACAGGCTTTTTGTTAATATGCACCATCACTGATGTCCTACCTTCTCCTAATATGTTAATATAAGCAAAGTAGATTGCTTACATTGTTTCATTGCCCTAACATAAGTTATATCTATTAAAGGGGTACTATAGTGCTGCTATAACTGCACAAATACCTATAAAACTCCTTTATACAAAGCCTACTGCTGACACAAATAGTTAAAAAAAGTTTAGGGAAGAAATAATACGTGCCATTTGTTTCCCTTAATTAATTTTCCAAAGAGCTGACATTTTCCTACCCCTCTCCTTTCTGTTCGGCATGAGAAGAAAAAGCTGCCTGACTGCTATTTGTTAAGCAGTGTGTTGACCTTTTGGCCACATAAATTAAGTTGGAATGCAGGATATTACAGAAGGAAAGCTGACTTCAGCACATGTGCTAAGTAGTAAGAAGGGCAAAAATGTCAGGGGAGGGTTCCTTTTCATGGAAAACTGGCCAGTACATGTCACACACACATTTCCTGGTGTATGAGTTTATCAGTGCTGCCTACTCAATCATTCTGCGTCACATGAAACATCTACTAGGGAGAAACACTTCTCATTAAGATATAGTACTGCATATGTATAGATGTAATTTGACAATAGTTTTCCTTTAATATACAGGCAGCAATATCTTACTTTTGAATACATGCATAATAGAAGGATAACTCGTGGATCGTGATAATGTCTACATTTCAGTCAGAAAGCAGAACAAAGCCATAAGAGATGATAAAAGATATACATATGAAAAATTTCCAAATGCAACAATTGGTTCAGAGAGCTACACTATTTTGAAATGACTGGTGTGCGGCATTCAAAATTGCTCCAGCGTACTGCATCTAAAGCTTTTTCATCTGTAGGAAGGCTATTTATGGGAAAGGAACCAAGTTAGTTAAAGATACAGGTGGTAGGTGACATGAAGCCACACTGACATTTATATTTTTAAAATGGGGTATTATATTGTAGGTTCCAAAGAGATGAGTTGTGGAATACTGTAAGCTCAAATTCTTTAGATTATAGGAGAACTATGATGTCATTTCATACTTACCTGATCGCTCTAGAAGCAGTACATTTTGAGCTGTGGATTGTCAGATGAATACCGATCTAGCAGTATTACACTTTGCAAATACTTCCCCATACCAGGTTACTTCCTGGTTATGTGAGTGACGTCATCCCTCACATAGTTCTCGGCCCTCCTGAGTTTCGCTGAAATTAACCGACTGCGCGTGCGCAGAAATATTTTTTTCTCCAGCCAAACCAAGCACTTTAAGTACCATTTATCCACTGTTTGATACTTAGAATTACTTCTGTCCTGATTAATAGCATGAACATAGCAAAAGTTGTGCCTGATATCGAATTTACTTATCATATGTGTAATGATGTAATAGAAATGTAATTCTCAGTGGGAGATATGTAAATTATTTATACACAAATAAAATTATTTAACAGTAGTAATTAGATGAACAAATATTTGACCAGACTGTTCCTTTAAGGACACATCCCATTTCCCAGCACCAAACAGACGTGACCAGTGCATCAAAAATGATCTACTTTCCACTAAGTTTAATTATATTTCACATCTCAGTCTCGGTTTTCTGAAAGTGCTGGAAGCAATTTACTCTAACTATACAACCGCCATTTACATCCCCTTGGTTCAGCTGACAATATTTGCATGAACCAAATAACATATTGAACAATTTTTTTTTTAAAAGTCTGTTTTAAAAGGAGACTTAGAAGTAAAATATCAGTAAACAGAAGCAGTAATATACAGAAACATATCTAAACAGTAATATCTGTGTACAGTATCTCTAAAATAATTATGTATCTATTGTACTAAAGGGGAAACATACAGATTTAGTTATCAGGGATTGTTTACCATGAAAAGCATAACATTAACAGGTACAAGTACATCAAACAGTAACGTCTGCACACTACCAACATATGGTTTTCTGCATTAAGGACTTGGAGATCACCATTATTTTAATTTTGTACTGAAGCACTGGAATTACACAGATTTCACACAGGTATATCCACCCTTGGGATCTCTCCAACCTGTCCATATTCCTATTAGCTTTAATCCTATGCACTCTAGGAGCTTTAATTTAATGCACTCAGTGGCTAACCTGCCAATTTACTATGCTGGTCCTACTATCAATAACAATCCTTCCTAGAATATATAACCTTTCAGTATTACAATGGCAAATGTTCATCCTAGGAAAGTTAATCTGCTGTACAGTTGTGCAGGGCTCAGTATGGCTGCTTCACTATCATCTATTCAAAGGGACCTCCTAAATGTCACATCATCTCAAAAAGTGATGGGCTTTTCTATGGAAAAGATTCAATGCTATCATAAGTGGAATAGGTGACATCAAAAGACAGTTAAACACATCATTCAACTAGAATATCTTTCAGACAAACAACCTCCCAGAAACCACACATTGTTGTTTTTTGATGGACTTTCCACTCAGAGGTGGAGGTTAGTGTTAGAGAGTGGGTTTTGTTAGAAGAAGTGGGTGTTTTTGTAACCTGCTCATTTGATAAAGGGTTACTGTGCACAAAACAAATCATGCAGTGTATTGTATTCTGCACTTTACAGATTTTCATCATCAGTCTCTGCCCCATGGGACACACACAGACAATGACCTATACAGTATGTTTTTGCATTGTGGGAGCAAACATGGAAGTACAGGGTAAACATACAAACTTCATGTAGTTGAAGTCCAGGATGGAATTGAACCCAGGGCACAGTACTGCAAGGCAACAACACTAGCCACTAAGCAAAAGCACTGCCCCATGGTGAAATCAAACAATAGTTAAAGTGGACCTATCAGGTCCACTTAGAGACTTTTTTTTTTGGAAGCAGGGAGTTGTCTTAGCTAAAAACTTTTAACCCTGTATTAAAAGAAGCAAACTCCCTGCTACTTTTCTGTTACAATGTCCGACTTTAATCTCAAATCTGATTGGGCGGGGCTAAAAGGATGACTGACATTAAAGTTTCTCCAATCAGATCCCTTAAATCACAATCTAGCAGGGATCTGATTGGAAGAGCTATAATGTCAATCATCATTTAGCTCCACTCCACCTGACTTGAGATTCAAGTCAGGCATTGGAGCAGTAAAGAAGCAGAGAGTTTACTTCTTTTACTACAGGGTTAGCGGAATTTTTTCAGCATTCCACTAAGACAACTCCCTGCTTCCAAAATAAAAAGTCTGTTAAGTGAACCTGACAGGTCCACCTTAAAGCTACATGTGTTTGTATTTCCGGCTCCTTCACCTTTGAACCTTGTAATTTATATTAGAGATAAATCACTGAATGAGTGGTGATCATGGAACTTTGAGAATCCTAGGTTTAGGGTCCATCTTTGAATTATTTATGCTAGATACTGTAGAACTAAATCATGTATCCTATATTACAAAAAAATGATTTATCAACTGATAATAATGTCACCACCTTTGCATACTGGGACATGAACTATAAAAGGATTTAGAGCCAGGATGGTTCGGTGAATGATAGTCCCAATGATGAGTCAAGCTTTAATAGGTCGGCATGGGACTTTTTCACTACAATAAAGGAAAGAGCTTAATTAGAAATTGCATGCCGACACTTTGGCTGATTATGTTCAGGTTAAAAAGAGAACCCGGAGGGCTCCGCTTAGATATTAAACCAAATCTGTCTGCTGATGAATTGGATTTTATTTCATAAATTTTAAGAGATACGTATGTAACAAATCCAGGAGATCAAGAAAAACACTAGCACATAGTGAAAAAGAAATAATGGTGGTAAAATATTATGGTAAAAAAAATAACAATAAAATGTTAATAAAAATACTGTATATATCTAAAATGACAATAAATACAAATAAATAAATCAAATCAAAAGATTTAAAACATGAAAAAAAAAAACCTTATTTAAAATAGCCTCGTGACCAAAGTCCAGTAATCAGATGAGTGTCTGCTGCTCCAACTTTAGGGGTAATTCTGCATAGCGCGAACTTACCTCCCGATCCTTCGCATCAGCTCACAGAGACTGTTACGTGCTCGCTGATGTCCTACACGCGGACATCAGCGAATGCTTTAAAGGTATTCCAGTCTCGGAGAGACCACTCGAGTCACCTTGCAAGACTGTAATACCTTTAAAGTGTTCGCTGATGTCCACGTGTAGGACATCATCCAGCGCTTAACAGTCTCTGCGAGCTGATGCGAATTTAATAACTCGAGAGAACGCTTTGAAGTATCTCCCAGTAAGTATCGCGAGATTTGACTCGTGCGATACTTGCCGTGAGAAACTTTTTTTATTGGATATATACATAGAAAAGTAGCTATACTGTATGGCCACCTTTCCATCGATATATTTAATTTAAAAAAAGATTATCATGGTAAGTATCGCACGATGCAAATCTCGCGATTCTTACTGGGAGAAACTTCAAAGCGTTCTCGCAATTAAAGTCGGAAAGGCCGAAAATGCTTTTCTGACTTTACTAAATTTCGCCCTTATTAAGTGTAAATCAATATATAAAAGCGGGATAAGAATCACACCACTGTAGTGGAAAGGAATGTCTCGGAAGCGTGATATGAAGCAATTCCTATAACCCCATATAGGAAGGTATCCAAATAACCTGGAAAGACAGGAGCACCAATTATGCTTGAACATACCGAATCTAAGTGCAGTCTGTGCATATCAAATAATATGCAGAAACATGAAGGTCATTAACCTCAGGATATCTTCAAATGATAATTTTCCTCATAGGAGTTGTCATAAAAGAGAAAGCCTCCAATAGCATAATAGGTTCAATGTAAACACTTCATTAAATGTAAAAATATACTCACAAGTATCGCAGGAATAAAAATATGTAGTTACAAAATAATAGGACTCCTTAGACTCAATGCGTTTTGATGATTACGCATCAGCTTTATCAGGAGAAAAAAAAGTCCAGGAGAGTAACTGTGTAAAAAGTAGAATCTGTAGGTTGTGTTCTAATGTGGCTAACAAACAAATGAGCCGCTGTTTGAAAATGCCGGTCTATTAACACTGGCTGTAGTGATGTCATTAAGGCGCCAGGAAATGGAAGAGGTGTCATGCTTTCCATTAGGGCTATGCAAACACAGCATGGGAGGGAAGGAGGGCAGGCAAGCAGGGGAAAGAGGGCAGGTAGGCAGAGAGGGAGGAAAGAAGGGCAGGCAG
>WMED01007726.1:0-17423 GCA_019650415.1 Pipa parva
AGTAGAAGAGTTCAACTGATCATCAAAACTGACTGTGCATGAGGCAATTCCTTTATACCCAGAGATTGTTAGAGATCTTGCCCATGTGGTCACTGCTTTGCCACCAACTCAAGTTAGTGTAGAGAGGCTGTTCTCTAGCCTTAAAATAATTTGATCTGTTGAAGGAGATACTTTTTCTCAGAACAAATTCATACACTCCACAAATGTTATTCAGGACGTTTTTGCTGATAACTGTTTTTCCCCCACTTACTGCAGCGTTTTGCATATTTGCAATTTATTAGTTTTTTGTGATCTAATATAGAACACAAAACTTTAATTGCAAATTTGTATCCAATAAATATATTAAATTCTATCTAAATAACTTAATTTAAGCTTTTTTATCATCCTCATGATACAACAATCAAGCTCTCTTAAACATGCGGCATGAATTAATTAGTCGAGGCTTTGGCTTACCGACTCCACAGCCCTGAGTGTCAGTCTTGCTACTATCCCAGCCAAAACATTCATTCATTTGGTACCAAGGTTAAAGTTCCAGTAAACACCAAAGCAATCCCATCTAGATAACCTTGGCAGAAATGCCAATCTGAAAGATTATTAAATCGTATTTACAATTTATAAATATTTTTTTCATGGAACACCAGCTCTATAATGGGAAATGTTCCTGATGCTTCATACATGAGACAATTGTTTGGTGGAAATGTTGGGCTTTGTTAGTGAAGCAAGTGCATTGTGGGTAATCTGGAGAAACACCTGTGGGTGCATTTAAATTACCTGTTTGTGGACAGTGGAGCTGTTAATGAAAGAGTAATCAGCTGATTTGTTTTTACTTGGTACAGAATGAGGATGATGCTCTTCACTGTTTCCACTCCGGCTGCACGTTGGCTGCTCACATATGCTGCTTGGCTAAAGTTTTCCTTCTAAAAGAACCTCAGCACCTGATTCCCGTGGAGGGTACATGCCCAAGGTAAGGACCCTCCTAAACCTTATCGCCAGACCTAGGTAGGGAGCGTGCATGTCATCTGCAAAGTTTGCAGTGGGTTTCTGATAAAGTTTATCCCTTTTTAACTAAGGATGTCAAGTCAAAGAACTACAGCTTCCAGCATCCTCTACCAGCTATTTTACTTCACTACAGTAAAGGATAGATTCATCTTTGTACCTACTCTAACACATTTGCCTTGAGTGAATCCAGGCTTCCTTTATTTCCTACCTTTAGGATTGCATTTAGCACAAGCAGTTAAAATTTTCTGTAGATGTGCAGTTTAGTGCAACGATGCATGGATGTGAATTTTTCTTTGGGAAAGGGCATGCAGATATAGATACAGATGACCATTCATAGTACAGATGCAGCGGTTACTTTTATAATTTGACTATGATGATTTCTCCTTTCTGACAGCTGCGGGAATTCCGTACTCTGGGGAGACCTGATCCGCTACAAGAATGGATGTTACGGAGACCTAGAGGAAATCTCAAGTTCCCAGGTAAGATATTTAACCAGTTTGTGTATCGTAGCCAACAAAATCTAAACATCCTTCACCGGTCAGTTCATTGTATCCAACAAAATCTACACATCCTTCACCGGTCAGTTCATTGTAGCCAACAGAATCTACACATCCTTCACCGGTCAGTTCATTGTATCCAACAGAATGTACATTTCCTTTAATATAGAGATAGTTATGCTGAATTATTTAAGACATTGTTTTATATATGTAGTACAGCAGAGCCACAAAACCAGTAACTAGTCCACACCATCTCCTTTCATTACAACTCATTTTCTGTAGGTTGGGTCCCTGCAGTATAATTACTACAAATACTGTATCCTACTATCTGCAAATCTTTACTTACACAGCCTTGTCTGTCTCTCCAACTTACTATACTGTGTATGATTTTATACCCATCATTATATTGTATTTGTTTTACAGGCCCATTGGGTGGAAGAGCTGCAAAAATGAGCAAACTGATAGCACTGGTGAAAGCTAGGCTCTGAGGGCACAGTGCAATAAGCAGACAACTACTACAGTGTTCACATGGAGGATTTGTTTGGTGGAGGCTGAGCTATGTCTGAGGGAAAGGATTTATTACATTTTATATATGGGAAAATGAAGCTGATTTTTAGCGTCCACAACTTGTATTTATGAATTCTAACTGTCCTACGACCTTCATCTTTCATGATTACATGTGAGTGAAATAATGAAAAACTTTAAATAATAAAGTAAACTACCCCTGCATAATGGAAAAACACAGTTCATGACACCTTTCAACCCAGTTGTCTACTCACTCCTATGTGTGTTCCATGAAGCAATTCTGATGCAACAGATGTTATCCTTGACTGGGCAGAGGGTTCAGTAAAATAAATGAAACTACTATTGTTATTTACTATTTTAAAAATTTTACTATTAAAAAGACAATTGTTAATAAACATACTTGGCAATTGTTAAAGATGGGCACTTAGTCCATAGGTAGGCAAAAGCATATGGATTACTAGACTGTAACCATAGTAACAGCATCATATGGAATTCCCAGAATCCAGTCCTGCATGGCTAATTACAGTAGTTCTGCTATAATTAAGCTGCTGGGGCCATAGCAACAGCACACACCACCTTTACTTGTCCCATCAAGAAACATTTCACTTCTTCTTTGGCTCCTTGCAAGCAACGACATATCTCTGGGCAACGTTGAGAGGGGGAGAGTAGCCATCTGCATACGAGGTGTCCTCAAACAGCACAAAGTAGTCATCCTGGGGCTGCCACACAGAATGAGACTGGGCTTTAATTCATAAAAGCGCTTCTCCTCTGGTAGTAGGACAATGTTTGTACATACACTTTTCTGGATTTTAGACATATAGCTCAATGGCTTTAAAAAAAATACAAGCGGCAAATTCAGCAAAGAGTTAGGGATTTTCCCTGATGGCACAGAGGGTGCGTTTGCATTCTTCATGTCTAAAGCCATGTACAGCCATTAAATAATTTCATCCTGTTAACCTGGTGGCTCTATGTACCATGGACATGCATAATCTCACACACACAGTATGCATTTCCTTACCCGCTGTGGAGGATTGTGGATCAGCGCCCGATAGAAACAGGTGGTTTGTGGGTACAAAGCCAGCACCAGTTGATCCTTCTGGAACAAAGCTTCAGGATCTGTTTCAGGATTGGCTTTCCACTGTGGCAGAGGGATTATCCGCCTTCGGCTAAGCGTGTGGCGCCTGGGATTTAAAATAGATAAGTTACAAGTCGTAGTCTCTTGGTTCATTGCCAAAGTACCAAGACTCAGGGAGCTGTGAGAAAGCTCATCACCACCCAAGCTAGTGCAGAAAGTCTTTAAATTTGTTCATTTATTGTGGCCTGCGCAGGATACAATAGATAGGCCGCTGGTGTTTTATAGGAATGCTGGGTGTTTATCTGTTAGAGCAGGGGTCTGCAACCTCTGGCTCTTTTGATGGCTGCATCTGGCTCTGACTAACGAGCGGTGCTCACATGCAAGCACCGCTAGTTTCAGACTGCCGGCAAGCACTGTAGAGACAAAGCTCTCGGCGCTTCTCAGTTGCTAGCCAATCAGGAGCTGCTGACATCACCTATGTGACATCACATAGGACATGAGCGGCTCCGGGTTCAAAAGGGCTGAGCAGAGCTGCACGTATATGGCTCTCAGCCAAAAAGGTTGTAGACCCCTGTGTTAGAGTTTATGATTTCTACAAATCCTATTTTTGAAATAAGCCTAACTATTCTCAGGATCTGAGTGCAGGTTCCCTAAAAGGTCAAAGGTTTTACCCATCTACATGTGAAATCCGCATTGTGCTATTCCCAAACAGGTACATGTGAATCTGCCTCATCCACACTTACTCTTTTCCCTCCTCATCAATGTCATCCACTTCATACCTAGGAGAAAATGGAAGATGTCACGGAAAATCCATAAATGCTAAAAGATTAATGGGACACTCCGATCAAAATTGAAATTAAAAAAAAAAAAAAAAAAACCACACATGCCAATTTATTCCAATTAATAACTTTTAGTAAATATGTTTAAGTACATTTTCTTACTTGGTGTTGATTCCATCTTCTTTCTGTGCCGGCGACTCTACAGCGGCTGGTTGAAGCAGTCCATCTGAGGCGCGTTCTCCTCTGCAGCCGCACTCCCTGTGAAGCCCTGCATCGGCATTTTCTAATAGTCATATGGGAGAGCATGCATGTCATCAAAGGAGGATGTGTTGATAACATTATGCTCTGCCGTGCGACTATTAGGAAATGCCAATGTGGTGCTTCACAGGGAGAGCGGCTGCAGAGGAGAAAGTGCCTCAGATGGACTGCTTCAACCAGACGCCATAGTCACCAGCACAGAAAGAAGATAGAATCAACACCAAGGAAGTGCTCTTATTTAGAGGTAAGAAAATGTACTTTATGGTCAAAATTTAAAGATAAACGCATTTACTAAAAGTTATAAATCATTATAAAATTAACATATGCGTTTTTTCAATTTTGGCCGGAGTGTCCCTTTAAGTTGTGAGAGGATTGCTGGTACTTACTTATTAGCTGTGTGGCTGTAACTGACCACTTCTGCTAGTATCCACTGCTCATCACCATCTACGGCCTTCACTCGTGCTGCTACTTTGTCCCCTGGTTTAGCCACATAATCACTGGATGCTGGGATAGCTCCGCACAGGGGTGGCGCTCTGACAGAAGGAGGAGTTGGGAGTATAAATCCTTGTCATATTCCCCTACCCCAGCCAAACCCACTAACATTAAGTTCATGAACAGTCTTCTAGTATCTGCTAAAACTTAAAATGGAGCACTATTTACCAATATCCGTAAAAATGTGTCTTGCATTCATTTTACAAAAAACACATTACAGTTTATACCCAGCTAGGGGTGTGCGATATCGCTGAAAAATTCTCTATATTTTCTGCAATTTCGTGGATAACGATAATAAACGATATTTTGCATTATTTAAAAATGTGTTAAGTCTTATATTTCAATTTAGTGAAAATTGGATTAGCTGTGTTTGGGTTAATCCTTGGTTTGTCTGGTTCTGGCATTTTTGCTTGGTGCTGTGTGTGTCGGTGGCTGTTAGGCCTGACATGTGCACGGCCTCTATTTACTGTATGTGTATAGTTGGGTCTCACCTTTGTTACAGAGCTTGTTAAAAGTGCGGCCACTCTGATAGCCCGCCTCCCGGAAGTCGCTGCAGCAGCCTATTCTAAAGGCGTGGAGCCGTTCGATGACAGCTTGCATATCGATAACGCACCGACTACGATATCTCTCGCACACCCCTATACCCCAGCTACCTACAAGCTAGTTTAACAGACACATAAAGGCCAATGAGATGCAGGCAAACAGACTCTGTAGTGGCAAAAGAGGCAGGAGTAACTAGTGTAAAATGGAATCCTTGGAAGTGATTACAATAGAAACATAACTATTAATCTATTGGAGTTTAGCAATTGCACACTTAAAGGGGGTGCATAGTGTTTAGCAAATAAATGTGGTTCATGTAACAAAGTGAGTACTATACTAATGAAAACCCCCCCACAAATAAAAAAAACAAACTTTTCAATCTAATACTCCGATTAAAATGTCTGCTCCAGCTCATCATATCACAATGATGGCAAACTTTTTTGGCAGAGTGCCAAAAAAAGTGATGTCACTCACCAACTCCTTCCCCCAAAGTGCAGATGCTGATGAATGACATCGGGAAATGAGCAGTCCCCACAGCAAGCGAGGGATAGCTCCTTCAGTGTAAGCCACAGATCCGCCTGAAAACTGTTTTGGGTCTGCGGCCTGCACTGAAGGCGGCAATGGCGCGCACGTCGTAGGTTCGTCATCACTGTCCTAACAGTTTTCTGGCTTCTTTCAAATGAGCAGTGGGAGTGGGTTTCCTTAATGAACAGGAAACTAATTTCCTCCTAAATAGAAAGGTGCAATCTGTAATGCAGCAGATACATCTATAAACAATGCCATATATAAAGAGATCACAAAAGAAAGTCCTAATACACAGTACGCACACTGAAATAATTAAAGTGTAATCTTTATTCAAAAAATGCAAACAATTAAAAACAAGAGGAAAAGGCATATTCCTCTCAACTAGCTGTATGACAAAAAACCCCCAAGTATAAAATGTCACCATGTTATAGTGCCAAAAATGTAAAAAATAATAAATAAATCAGTCAATAAAAAAGTCCAAATCCAACCAGTTGTTAGATTATCAGTCCTGCGCCCCTAATCCACAGAGGTCATCTGTCCATATGCCTCAATATCACAAGAAGTAAAAGTAATTCCGTTCAGACGAAATAATGGTGGATGCTTTTAACTAGGCCTACCAAATCACCCTAAATACCATACAAAATATCACAAAATCATGCTGTATATGAAGTCTCTACCAATGGATGAATACTCCATCAAACAATGTATGGTTAAGCAAGGAATAGTGACAGTGTCAGTGGTCCATGATACAGACCAAAGATGCGGGTGGTGGCCGGACCAAGTTGGATCTCTGGTCTGTATCACAGACCATTGACACTGCCACTATTCCTTGCTGGCTATACACCCGTTGGTAGAGACTTCATATACAGCATGGTTTTCTGATATTTTGTATGCTATTTAGGGCGATTAGGTAGGCCTAGTTGTATGTATGTAATTTTATTTATAAAGCTTTATTTATAAAGCGGCACAAACATACGCAGTGCTGTACAGTTGAGAATAAAAATAAAATGCAGACATGGAAAATTGTGTTAAACAATACAGTATAAGATCACAAGGATACATCACTTTAAGTGCTATGTTGAGGTTGACACAAAAGGTTGGAGGTCCCTGCCCCATAGAGCTTACAATTTAAATAGTTGATATAATATTGCCTTTTGTTTTCCTCTTTTTTAGTATATTTTGAATAAAGATTAAATTTTAATTGTTTATTTCAGTGTGCGTACTGTATACTAGGACTTTCTTTTCTGATCTCTTATATATGGCATTGTTGTTTGTTGGTCCTATGTACTGCACCTAACATACCATCAATTCCTTTTTCTCAATGTGCACACTCAAACTGTCTTCATCTATTTAGATACATCTTTACAGATAACACTGTGCCTGTAGCAGTCACATTGTTAATATTAACAGTGATCCTGGGCTGCGTCATCAGATGAATACTGATCTAACAGTAGTACATTTAGGGGGGAATTCACAATAGTGCAAAGTGAGGTGTGCAAAGTGAGGTGTGGAGTCCTCGCCTCACTTCGTACTGACTGATATGCGCACGCTGATGTCCTGCATGCAGACATCAGAGAGCGCTTTAAAAGGAATACCAGTCTTGGCGAGAGCAAAAGAGTCACCTCGCAGAGACTGGAATCCCTTTAAAAGCGCTCACTGATGTCCGCGTGCAGGACATCAGTGAGCGCATATCAGTCAGTGCGAAGTGAGGCGAGGACTCTGCACTATTGTGAATTACCCCCTTAGTGTACCCTCACATGCACTTGGTGTACTGTTGCTAGATCAGGTAAGTATAATTAAAGTGCACCTGTCACCTCAAAACTAGTACTAATTCGGGTTCTACTAATGAAATAAACATTTTTTGAAAAAATATATGTATTTAAATAAAAATTAAAATAAAAAAAAACCAAAAAAAAAAAAAAAAAAACCTTTGTACAGCGTTTCTCACTGTCATCTTCCCTGTCAGCCTGACTTTTCTTTCCTAGGTTGAGCAGTGCTAAATGACTGACATTATAGCTCCTCCAATCGGATCCCATAAATCAGGATCTAGCAGGGATTTGATTGGAGGAGCTATAATGTCAGTCATCTAGCCCCACCCACCCATTAGGAAAGAAAAGTCAGGCTGACAGGGAAGATGACAGAGAAACGCTGTATAAGTTACATTTCATTTAATACATATATATTTACAAAAATGTTTATCTCATTAGTACGTATATACTCGTGTATAAGTCGAGAAATTTGAGTAAAAAAAAAAAAAAGTAAAGGAGTTCCATCGACTTATACACAAGTTATGGGGGGCGTGGCCTGACAGCAGATGGAGTGAGACGCACCGGGCAGCCAAGTTGGGAAACTCCAGAAGGGGACTGAGAAGCAGGGGACCCATACCGACTCTCCCTGGAGGTCCCTCTGGATGGCAGCGCCGCAGACAGAGGATCAGTCCCCCCCCCCCCACACACACCCCCACACAGGGGCAAGCAGACTGATCGGAGGAGAGAGGGAAAGTGGCGGGGCACAAAAGAGGCGCGGTCCCAGGCAGCCACTTAGAGCCGGGCCGCACCAAAACCAGGCTGCATTCAGAGGACCTCACACGGACACCCCATAGGCCTCCCTCCAGATCCCCGGATCCACACAGAGACGCAGGATCAGCCGGATCCACACAAGCACTGGCAGGGAGAGAGAGGTTAAAGCAACTGCAGGCAACAGACAGGAAAGGCACAGCTGCAGGTGAGTAAAACATAAGGAAACACATAAGCAGACACACTACACCGACCAGACAGAAGAAAGATCAGGCAGGAAAGAAACAAACTCTACTTATCCATGGGTCATAGCAAATTTCATAAATATTGGCCCAAAAACTGTTCTCTACTTATATACAAGATAGACTTATACACGGTAAATTCGTATTCGAGTTTTGAGGGGACAAGTGCACTTTAATGACTATAGTTTTCTTAACAAGGAAAGTGATTGCCATGCACATCTGCAAAATGGGGTGGGGGTGGTTGTATTAAGCAGGTGAATTATCTAAATGTCTGCAAAATTGACAGGTGTGTCACAATCCAAAGAACAACAGTAGTAAACCCTCAGTGCAAATTGTCTAGTACTCCAGAGAAAAAATGCCCAAGACATAGCCCAGGGACCTAGTTCATATTTCACAATTGCCTGTTTTCACAGTACCTAAACACCTGGAGCTAAGTGCATATTTATAAAGAGTAGGCAAGGCCAATATTGTGTATGCCAAAGTATTCAGTACCATTGATCAGTACCATAGTAGTATAAAAACTTTATTACAAGGGTTGGACTGGTCACTGATATTGTCATTATCAGACAGTTATCCGACTGCTACCAGGGCAGCAGGTAGAGTGCACAGGCCCGTTCTCATCTTAAACCCTTCTCTCTTGCTGCCCCTTATCTTTGGAATTCTACCCCTCTACCTCCGCTAAGAACAATCCATCAACATCTTCAAATCTAAATTAAAATCTTACCTCTTGGAGCACTAACACTGGTTTTTATATCTATATTTTATATTTACACAAATATTTATTTAAAAAAAATATGTTTTATACTGTTGAATTCTCAAACAGCGGATTCCCATAGTAAATCCGCAATAATTTCCCCATTGTAAAGTCGCGACAATTTTTTAATGTTAAGATTGCGACAATTTTCTCCTTATGAAAAGGCATGACTGTGACAGTAGCAGCCTATTGAGATTGTCTTTATCTGGCGAATTCGCACCTATACACAACAATTCAGACTTTAGTGAATAACCCCCTAAATGTTTTAAACAAATTAAATTCTCATAGGGTTAAATAACCTGAAAGTTTACTGAATAAGCACATACTAAGCTATTTTACAGAGCAGGGTGTTTTCTGTACAGTCATAAACTACTGTAATCTTAGGTAATAAAGATAAGCCATATGGAAAGCTACCTAACTCACAACAGCACTTTTAACAGTTGTTTAAACCATGTTTAGCAAAATAAAATAAAAATATGTAAATTATATACAACTTTTACACTATACATACCCCTTCCTTATAAGTGTTTGATTCCACAGCCCCCAGATACATGAATGCTATGATCATGGGGGTTATTGACTAAAATGAGAATTTGTCTGTCTAAGTGAATTCGCATCACTTCAGGTGGCTGTGCTACAATTCTCTAATCCTTACTCCCATAGAAAATACATGACTGCGATAATATTCCCCTAGTAAAGCCGTGACCGGGTTAGCAGCAGTCTATTATGTAGTGTACAACTGTTAGCTGGCGAATTCTCCACATAGCACAACATGGCGAAGTGGTAGATGTCGGGTAGTGGCGAATTTACTCTTTTACACGACTATTCACACTTTATCCAATAACCCCCCCTCTTCACTCCGGTAACATTCAGTAAAGTAAGGCAGTCCCTTCTCATAGTGCAGAATAGCTCAACTCAGTGCAATAGATGGAGGCTGCAGCAGGTACCCAGCACAGACAGTGTAATTATAAAGCAGAATAACTCCTCACTAACAGTGCAATACATGGAGGCTGCAGCAGGTTCTCAGAACAGGCAGTGTATTTAAAAAGCAGAAAGCAATTGTAATACTAACCGCTCAATCCTCCATGATACTGTGAAGACGGGTGCTCTGGAAGGTGCGGACGTTTTCCAACTGACATGCAAACAAGGATTCCGGCACTCCAAAAGTTAATTAAAATTAAACTTTATTCAACCCCATGGGCATAAAAGATTAAAAGCAGTGGTAGCTGTGCCTACGCGTTTCGCGCTGAAAGCGCTTATTCGTGGCTATTTACAGACTGTTAAAAAACCAAACTTAAATAGAAAAACCATTACTTCCGGCTTGATCTCGATTGGTGTATTGCACACATGTGACCAGCAGTAAGTTAACTATGTAATTGTAGCTCCATAAAGGTATATGCTGCGTACTTGATGAAATAATGCAGTTAATCGATAGCCAAAACAAAAAAACTCAGTGTGGCAACTTGCAATAAATAAGAGTAAATGCTCAAAGTAAAAATTATATATATATATATATATATATATATATATATATATATATATATATATATATATATATATATATATATATATATAAATAAATAAATATAAATATAAAAAACACCTGAGCCAATATAGTTAAATATAAGACCGATCACAAATTAATATACTGGTGACACATGTACAGCAGTCCACCAAGATAAAAGCCACAAGCAATGCCTTAGGGGTGAATAGTAAAACATTTGTAATTGTGAATAATACACACAATTTTTGACTATTCTGTTATATTCACAATTACAAATGTTTTACTATACTATTTACTATACATGGTCACATGTGTGCAATACACCAATCGAGATCAAGCCCACATGTGTGCAATACACCAATCGAGATCAAGCCGGAAGTAATGGTTTTTAATTAACTTTTGGAGTGCCGGAATCCTTGTTTGCATGTCTATTTAAAAAGCAGAGCAATATGACAAAACCACAGCGCTTTGTATCCCACCTGACTGTACCCAAATAGAAAAGGGAAGGAAAAGAGCAGATGTGCAGCAGGGAGAAGCTCTGCCAACATTGGTAGAGGTCACTGTACTGCTACTGCCTGTCATTGCACCTCTTCCACCCCCTGCCTGAGATGCTGGAAGTGATTTAGTTCTCACTGTACTGCCTGTCACTGCACCCCCTCACCTGAGATGCCAGAAGTGATTTAGTTCTCACTGTACTGCCTGTCACTGCACCCCTCTAAAACCCCCCATGGGGGATTATGGTCTTATTTCTGACAAGCAACAAACTATGGGCTAAAGCCAATTAAAAGGGAGGATAAAAGGTAACGATGTGAAGAAGAACTAGACACACTCACTTTTCCCCCGGCTTTCCTATCCAGAGGGGCAGGGTCAAAGCGGATTGCTGCAGCAGCGTCATTAGAACACCACGCCTCATGGTTTTCCGAGGGGGTTCAGAATCATGGTATAATCCAGCCATTTTAGCAGCTGCAGTAAGAGGGAAGGGAAGTAAAACAATTGCAATTACGATCAGCTTTTAAAATAAAAAACATTCTGAATACACAGAGAAAAATAAATAAATAAAAAAGAAGAAGAGCAATCGTCCACTCACCGATACGCCTTTCTTCAAGTAAAGACTTTATCTCAGCAATTTTATCCAGGGATCTGCGCAGTATGCTGGCGAGAGAGATATACAAGCACTATTATGCAGTATGGTGATGTAATACAAGCATGGTTATGCTGAAATCACATAGAATAACTACAATGCAATACCATTACTGTCAACATGGGGATGATGAAATAAAGCAATTTCACTGCTCTGCCCACTAACCATGAACTGGTGCCAACACTGAAGACTCTACGGGGATTCTGGGTAACGCTACTGTAAATGGGGGTCCCAATCCATTTACTGATCTTTGCCTGCAGCAATGACCTTGTCTATGGATACATCTATAATGTATATATTTTTTTATATATAAATGCATTATTTCTGGACACAGAGTAATAAGAGTACAGCTTGGGAACTTTATTACACACTGATTATAATGTGGATTTCCTACTGACGTCTGTATAATAATCCCTGCAGTGGGTAGTTAAAGGACGGGGGTTCATGGTTTACACACACACACACACACACACACACTTGTTAGGAATCCAATATCTGACCCCCAGATAAAATGGTAAGTGCTGGGTGGTGAGCCCACTCCCCCTGTACTCACTTGCACTCTGCCTCTGCGTCAGCTTTGGCTGTGGTGTAGAGACCTCGCAATTTTGTGCGGTAATATGGGGAGACTGAGGAAAGATGTAGCAATCATTATTGCCATTTCAGCACCCAGCCACAATCTCACAGCAAGCACTCATACTCACTCTTGTTTTCAGTCTGCATGCGCTCGTGAGTCTTCTGTATGTTCACCAGGTTGTGCTCACTCCTCGAGCGCTCCTCCTTAGAGACATAATGGGTTTAAATATGGATTCAAAGGGTAAAAAAAAGCATGCAGCACCCATAACCTTCCTGGAATATAAACACATAACATTCTAGGTAAATTCGCTTTCTGTTTGCACTAGGAATGAGCGATTAGCATTCTGGAATATAAATACATAGCATGCTGGGTAAATTCGGTTTCCATTAGATTTGTGGAATATAAACAGGAAGAATGCTGGGTAATGTGCAGATTATCCAAATGACCAGTGAATGACTGGACCAGGTACAGATAGGACCAGAATTTTAGGCCTGATAAGAAGGGACAAATTAAGTTGCACTTGGTGGCATGACTGGATGGCCATACTGGAATAATTATATAACCAGTATGTAGACTCCTGGTCCCCTGCTTGATAGACAGCACGGAACACAGGTTTCTGGGAAAAGGCAGCCACGACATTTCTACCATGTCAGTGATTTCTGCAGTGAGCACACCCATTGGATCCACCCAGTTACCTGTGTCTGTTTGATGAGTTGGTGCAGTTCATTAAGTAGCTCCGATATCCGGGTATCAGCCGACACCAGCGCCATCTCTTCCTCCTTACTGGCCCTTGGAGAGCAGAGAAGTGAACATTACTGGGAAGGTGCTTACAGGGATAGGCTGTCCCCTGGGAGACACAGGGAGCTGTAGTACCAGGGCCCCTTTACCAATCACTCCCAAGGGGCTAGAGAGTGCTGACAGAGATAGGCTGTCTCCTGAGGAACGCTGGGAGCTGTAGTACCAGGGCCCCTTTACAATCACTCCCATGGGGCTAGAGAGTGCTTACAGGGATAGGATGTTCCCTGGGGGAGGCTGGGAGCTGTAGTACCAGGGCCCCTTTACTGATCACTCCAATAGTGCACCCAGCAGTACCAGATATAATGAATGTTCTACTATCTGGAACCCTCCTTCCCATGACCACCCTTCTGGAAGGGACTGTGGGAGCTGTAGTTCCTGCTGGAGTGGAAGGGGATTCTGGAAGTTATAGTAACAGGGGAATAAATAGCTGAACGTTACCGAGCCATGGCTCTCTCTCATAGATATCACGATCCCGGCCCCGCCCACTATCCCTAAAGCCGACAGGACGAGCCCGCCTTATATCGCGACACGGGAGCGCGCCAACCGGTTCTATCGCCAGGAACGCGCAATAAACTCACCAGGAAAGCAGCTCAAGCAGTGCCCGAATTCTCTGCTGCTGTTCAAGGCGCGCTCTGATGACGCAGAAGTCGCCATGGAGACTGTTCCTGCGCTGCACACTGGGAATTCTGGACTTTGGCCGTGTGGTTATTATTAGTGCGCATGCGTCACACTGTACTGGCGCGCGGGATTAGTGGGGTTATATTGAGAATGTATTTCATCCGTAAAGCAAAGTGGAGCTGCTGTAATGGGTAGAAAACTACACCACTGATCAGAATTGAAGGGCAAGTAAAGCCTCATTCCAAATACTGAGAAAAGACTGGGCGTCTTTAATGTCACCTAAGGCTTTAACAGACATTGACACCAAACTAGGTGTAACTGGTGGGCCAAGCTATGGTCTAGTGGGGCCCTTAAACTGAATATATTGGGGAATCCAACATGGCGCCTGTGAATGTCTGCTCTAAACATAACGTTAGGGAAGGTTTTTATATTTCACAGCATGGAAGGTCCCACCGCAGGCCTGTAAGACGTGAATTAGCGCAGGTTTGCCGCTTTCTTTATAAGGGCAGTAACAGCAAAAAACCAAAATGCATTTATACTTACTCTATATTCCCTCTGTGTCTATAAAGTAAGATATTTAGCTTTAAACATTGGACTTTAGAGCACTTCCTGTACATGTATTATATAAATGACCATAGAAACCAGTAGGACTGGGTGGGATCTGTTTAACAACATGGATGCTATAAGTAAAGATAAAAACATACAGAAAGCAATACAATTCTGTAAGTGATGTAACTGAATAACCGCTGTGTCAATCTAAATGAGAATTTTTATTTACCGTATTTTTCGGACTATAAGGTGCACCGGATTATAAGGTGCACTTTCTATGAGCACCTTTTAAGTAATCTTGGTTCATATATAAGGCGCACCGGACTATAAGGCGCAGCACATTACCAGTAAATAAACCATAGCATAAGTGTATATAAATTATAGCAGGGATCAGTATAAGGTTAATATGTGCTGATATTGTGGTAAATACATTAAGTATTTAAGTAACCTAGCTGCCGGTTCATGAATATTCACTGCACTTAATTAGATTTCGGCTGTCAGCGTGTTTGTGCTTCTACCTTTTTCTCCGATGTTATCAGTCCCCAGAATGGAAAGAGGGCTCCTCTCCCTAATACAGGTATGGGTATTAGGTGGCAGTAATGGATTTTCCACTGTTAAAACAAAAATTCATAGGCGCACGTGGGGGTGGGGGAGGAGCATGGTGTGTGCTGCGTGTTGACGCGGCAACAGTGATGAACTCTGGGGCCTTTTCCGCGAACCTGTGTCCTCCTAGGCTGAAGTATTATGGAAGGAGCGCCCGATGTGCCTGCTGATGCCGCCGCCGACCCCCTGCCAGAGGTACCTTATTCATATATAAGGCGCACTGGACTATAAGGTGCACTTTCTATTTCTGAGAAAATCTCAGCATTTTAAGTGCGCATTATAGTCCGAAAAATACGGTATTTATTTTTTGTTGTTACTGATCATTTAAAGGTAAGAAAAAACTGTTTATACTGGGGATGATATCCCTTTTTAGTGATACAAATTGTGGCAAAACCCACCAATCATGAAGGTGGGTACCTAGTAATTATTGGCTGGTTTTACTTTATTATTTTCATGTTATTATAAAAGATATAACCTTTTTCTCTCCTGCATGCTAAACTGGTAACCTGGATCACTCAGTTTGTAGCCAGGGTGGGATTGTACAGTGTGACAAACCAGATTATCTTGTGTGTGGGTAATCACAGATCAGAAGCAATCAACCATGGTTGAACAAACATTTTCATGTTTAACGGGTTAGTAAAAACATTTTTAAACATTGCTTGTTTTAATTACTCGTTAAACATCACTGTTAATATCATCCATTAAACATCACCCGTTAATTGCACAGCAAATATTGCCTGTTAATCGCCCGTTAAACAGCGCCCATTAATCGCTAGGTAAACTTTGGCCATTAAACATCACCCATTAATCGCATAGTAAACAGTTTCCATTAATCACACAGTAAACATTGCCCATTAAATATAGCTCATTAATATCATAGTAAACATCATCCATTAAACACATAGTAAACATTGCCCAATAATTGCATGTTAAACATCGCCCATTAAACGCATGTTAATTGCTCATTAAATATTGCCCATTAATCGCTCATTAAATATCGCCCATTAAAAGCTCTTTAAACATCGATTGTAAGTGCATAGCCCGTTAATTGCATGTTAAACATAGCCCGTTAACTGCATGTTAAACATTTCCTGTTAATTCTCAAGTTAAATTCTATAGTTAAATATTGACCGTTTATTGTTCATGTTAAATCCCATGTTATTAAATATTGCTCATGTTAAATCCCATGATAAATATAGCCCAACGTTAAGTGGAATCAAAAATTAACTGGGATATTCTGTGATGATGCCCTACAACATGTTCCATGCTGGGCGACCATATGGGGCTGTAGTTCAATATTGCCTTTGAAATCATGCCCGACCATTACCAAAGGTCTCCCCATGGAGAACCATAGCTGGGTCCATAAAGGAACAATTACTGACACACCTGCTCATAGGCAGGAATATGAAAAACTCCCTGCAACTTGTTTTATAGTGAAGCTGTAAGGAAGAGATACATCACTGTAGGTTTAAGTCTGTCATTGTCAGGCATGGGAAGGAAGAATTCTGGGTAATATCCCAGCTTCCAATCAGCCGCTGACTCAGCACTCAGCTATTTGTATATTGTCATGTGGAAGTATACAAACATGTACAGGTGTGCTCCAGCCACCTGTGGGTACAGCATGTACAGAGATAAGATTACAGGGATCATGTTACATGCATGGGCTGGGTGCCATTCACATAAACAACCTCCTCATTCACCAATCAGGAGCAGGGAACAGAGATAAGGAACTGGGAATAAAGTCAAGTTTATCAGTAAAAACAAGTTTAAAGGGATGGACTTCCACAGCGGCAGGGGGGGTTATAGGAGATAAAGGGCAGCAAACTGGACAGTTTGGTCTTATAATAACACACCTGTGCTAGAATGAATATATAAGTTCCTGTAATTTATCAATGTATAATTTGCATACATCAGCTCGTTCAAAACTTTACCCCTATAGAATGTCTCTGACTAGAAATGTGATTTTACATGGGACAGGCAAGTGCCAAGATGTGTGGTTTTTCCCACTGGCACTGTACAAAAATAAGGGAAATTGGGCATTTTTTAAAAAAATTAAGCCATTCCCTCATATGGGTGATTGATTAAGTTTGAATGGTTGCGTATAGCTGTGAATTCACATCTATTCGCCACTTCCCCATGTTCGCCTGTTGGCAAAAATCTGGAAGTGGCGAATGTGCGATCAATCTGGTGACTACAATAGTCGCAAACCTACACAGCTCTTCACATTACTCTGCCTGTTTGTGCACAGGTACTTCTACTATTGCCTAAGCAATGGAGAAAGCTGAAGTGGCGAATTACGACAGGCGTATTGCTCCGAATTCTTCTGTTTGACTTCCCCACATCAGAGTGGGGAATTGGGGGGGGATGATTTAATTCATGAACTAGGGACAAGGAGACATAGAAAGGGATGTAATATTCACTTATATACAGTTAG